>NHYE01001416.1:0-83524 GCA_002938385.1 Gymnopilus dilepis | reverse complement strand
CCGCTGTGCTGGTTGTCTTGTACACCGCACTATTGCAGCTCATCACCAAGCTCCCCTGTTTCCTTGCACGTATTGCACGACACATCCGTCACTGGTACAGCTTTCCACCTCCTGATAGGCTGCTGGGGCATGGAAGAAGCTGCTAGACAGGTGCAGAAAACGCAGGACATATCTGCCAACAAAGCCAACTTGAAAAAAATCTATACGACAGTCCGAGCATTAGACCGGATAACCAGGGAAGAGCTAGATGTGATCAAGTTAGGATGAGCGGGTAATACCAAGTTACTTCAGCTCAGTTTTCAAGTTTCAGCCGTTGCTGAAGAGGCTCGTCTCGGTGACCAGTCCCAAGAAAATTTGGAGGCGCCGTCCATGCAGCATAATTCTATTTATAGAGATTTCATGCGGAGCCCTAAAATAGCGGACCCCGACTCCGAAAGCCCTTGGGAAAGCCGTCATAACCTTTCATTCAAACGACCAAGGCTAACGTCTATTTTTTGCGAAAGCATCTGATGCAGGTGCTGTCACTACTGTACGTTACGTTGAGCCCTGGCTCTGCTGCATTACCCAAGAGGAGCTATGCCATCCGCGGCGTTCTGTCTAGGAAGACGCCAAAAAAGTATATCCGTACTCTGCGGCGGGCTTGTCGACCTTCGACTTCTATCGACTTTCTCAGCCAGCGACAGAGGAACATCCATGCTCTGATATGTATGACTCTAGACTTTCTGTGACGCAAGTGGCTATGGAGGACATGACTAGAAGAAGTCAGAAGAATTTTATGCCTGATTCCTTCTCGGCTGCATATTTTACCTTCTTTCAAGTGGAATACCTCGAGGATACTCTCGTAGCCTCGTTTCTAGTGCGTTACGAACTGTACCAGCCCTGTTTTGTCTGTACGACGGCCTTCCTGCAAGATTCCCCAAGACCGAAGTTGTAGTTTCCGCGAAGCACACAGGCTGATGAGAACATTTTTCAAAGTGCTATCTTGAATCTGCAGCCTTCTGAAATATCTTGCTGGGAGTAGCAAGAAGTGCGCAGAACCTCCAACGCAGCTCGTAAGGAAGATGCTCGGCGCCTGCTAGTGCAACGTTAACATGCCAGCAGTCTGTCTGTCATTTTACCTATGTATACCCTCCATTCCCTTCCATTCGTGATGAACGCGCTCAGCGATCCTTCACTCTTGGACGATGAACTAGGCACAAACATTGCTAACCTACGCTTACAGCGCTTTCGTTATCTGCTGAGTAACATCGCACTTGGTGAGCGGACTGGGTGCTACAGACAGATGGCACACTCTCAAGGAGCCTTTCTGGAAAATGATAGAGTCGCCAAATTAATTCCAATCAAATGTAACTCGGAGCTGAAATCAACGTGGTGATCGAACGCCAACTACATCACGGTCATCTGGCAGAGCTTTCCCCAAAGTCCTAGTACGCGCCCACACGTTGTCCGCACGCGGTTCTCCCTTTGGGATCGAAAACCCGACAAATTGCGAACATGTGTTGATGGCCATTACACGACGCAGCGCTCAATGACAGTGAAATGCTGGACTGTCACCAGTTCCAAGAATTCTTGGCCATACACTCGCCGAATGGATTGGTCTATTGGATATTACGGAGATTTCATTGCATTTTGTCAAATTTCATCTTGGAGTTACAATCGGACTTTTTTTACAGAAATTCATCGATAAAGTGTGTTGTAAATTGCAAATCAAATCGAATCTGATAGAGTTTTTGAGCACCTGGTCAATGGGAATGTGGTGTGGTCCATTTTATGGCATACAATTTGTCCAAGAAAGGCGGGGTTCTCAAGCACGTCAGATGGTGCTGATAACATTTCTGCACACTTCTCTCCCTTTAGCTTTCCTTTCTGGTGAGGACATACTATACGGAATCCTGCCAGGTGTGCTGCTCAAATCGACACACTATGGAGTTAGTGTTTACGAAGCCTCGAACCAGCACTAGTCCATGATATTGCGAAGCGGCCATAGGACCGCATGTTCGGACTTGTGTGCGACGAAGGAATCCTTTGGAAGGGCAAAGGCCGCAGACGAGACAATTGGAGGTGGAAATACGGAGGACCTTCCGGATGCGGACATTTATACTAGCAAATATTTGGACCCTGCGGACCCTGCATGCCTTTTTCTGATTGGCATGTCCTATGCAATCGGCGACGGCACAAGTTGCCTCATTGCAGAACTTCGAAAATTCCCCGGAGGCTGTGGATTTTGGTACACCTATATGTTCCTCCACGTTCGAAGTTCTCAGCTGCCTTTCTTCGCCGCCCACTTCGCCATCAAGAACCCCTCCACAACGCGCCAATCGTCATAAAAGGGCTTCTGCCTTCTTGCACGCATCCCTGCCTCGTCATCCACGCCCTTTTCTCTGTCTCATTCATTTCTTTTGTCGTCTTCTTGCACTTGTAACTTCCTTTCTTTTGCATCCGTTTCTCTTCACGACTTGTGGCACATGGAATCGTCCCACACTCTACTCGAAAACCACGGATTACATCGCTTTGCCCTCGTCGGTGACGACGACGGCATACGCCGTTCCCTGCGCGCTGGAGCAGACATCAATGCGCTGGACAGCGCCGGCCGTACAGCTGTCATGTGTGCTGTTGCTGGAGAACAGTACGCGTCATCTCTTCTGAATACGCGCGAGAGACGTGTTTGACGAAATTTGATTCAGCTGGCAGAATATCGACGCGTGTGACGCGTCTTTCATGACCCCGAAGCGCTTGAACGCGCTCAAATTATTGGTTAACCACCCGGATGTATCGTTATTTACGTTGAACGCCCCTCAGTCGTCAATGAATGGCGTGATCCCTTTAGGAATGGCTGCATGGCTCAACCAGCCTCAGGCCATTCGCGTTCTACTCGAGGAAAGCGCTGACTCCGTGTCTGTGGATGGCATGGATTCCCATGGCGCCACGGCATTAATGTGTGAGTAGTACCTTGTTGCCTCTATTTTCGCGTTTCTTACCCGCTATATCGTCAGACGCCGCTCGAGACGGCAATCTAGAGGTTGTACAGGCTTTGGTGAGCGGGTTCCTTTTTCTGAGGCCTTTCCTTCACTGACGGTACTCCCAGCTTTTTCGGGGTGCTCGCCCAGATTTTAGAGACCGGAACCACCGCACCACCGTACAATTTGCTCTCTCACACCCTCAAATACTGTGGCTATGTGAGACCGTCTTACGTCGTCACCGATGGCGGGAAAGCAAAGTAAAACCCTTTTTTCGTTCTTCTTTGCCCAGAACCTCACAATCTCCTCCTGCAGTCCGCGGATCGCACAAGACTATGTCTAGAATCAGAACGCCTCGTAGAATTTGCCTATTCCTCTATGCCTTTCTCCGAAGACCTCGAGCCCCCTCCTTTGTCAATCTTCACTGAAGAATCCACCTCAAGATTAACGAACACCCTCATTTCATGCATTCAATCTTCTGACTTAACTTTCATTCATTCCTTACTCTTCTCCCCAGCAGTACAAGCCACCTCACCTCCGGATCTTTACCCGATGTCCGTCCCCGTCCTGGTAAACCTTCCAGATGCTAATGGCTGGAGCCTCATTCATCACTGTGTTGCGGCAAGCCAGCCATCTATCGAAATTCTGGATGCACTTTATTGCGCCGGCGCTGATGTATCATTATTCACTGCGAACGAGCAGCAGCAGTCACCCCTTCATATTTTAGCTCGGACTGCCAAGGCACCCAGCAATTCGGAGGAAGAACGTTTACTACGCGACTTCGTCTTACATCTCATTCATGACCTACGCGCCCCTCTATCGGCTCGTGACAAAGAGGATGAAACTTGTCTCCATATCGCGGCCGAGCATGGTCATTCTAGCGAGCTCTTGCGACTTTTCTTGGATTGTGACAGTAATGGCAACATCCGAGAGCTGAAAAATTCCAGAGGGTAAGTACAGTGCATCTGGATCGACTCCCGCTAGCGTTCTGATCGTATATGTGATAGACTCACGCCTTTCGAAGTATCCAAGAAAGAATTCCTGCCAGCCTTCCAAAGCGAAGAGAGATGTCCTTCTGCCCTCTCAAATCGCACCATTCGACCTTCAGATTCCTTCGCCTCCCTGTCTTCCGTCACCGAGCTCAGCACTTTCTATAGTGGCAATGACGCGGCTTCTATTTTCTCTGCTTCGGACTTCGATACCGCTGGTGCGGTTCAACAGTTACTGACCAGCCTTCGCGCGACGTCATTGTCGACGCAACATTCTAACCGGCCTGCGCACATTCATTACCTGGAGGACTGTTTAGAAGACGCGTCAGAGCAATGCGATTCGATAATTATCTACTTCCGCAGTCGGATAGAAGAGGCATCAAGGATGGTTGAGGACTTGCAGAAGAATGCTGACAGGGTAGATGATGTCCGCAACGTCATAACGGTCGCTGCCAAAGCCAAGTTATCTGCACGTGGAATAACACCATTACCGCCGCGGAAACGGCAGCGCGATTCTGAAGACTCAGCAACGACTGTGGTTCAGTCAGAAGATGACTCACTTCTATCCCCTTCCACTATTCAATCTTTCTACCCTGTTGATGGCCGACATGTCTCGAAAGGAACTCAGACCACACTCTTAGATCAGTTCACTGCCAGCAGGTTCCTTTCTGCCGACACCAGATGGCTTGACCAATCTTCATCTACTTCGGAATTCACCGACTCAAAGGTTTACTTTGCCAGCCTCGTCGACATCGAGCGCGAGATTGCTCAGTTGCAGAGTCAATTGGCGTCTGTCAGCAATAACGATTCCGCCAGCAAAGCTTCTATTAAGCTGAAGCAGGCAATGAAGAAAAGGAAGAAATTGGAGGACAAAATCCAAGAGATCGATATGGATCGCAAGGAAAAGAAGGATTCGACTTTGACCTCCTCCAAGATCAAGTCATGGCTGAAGAAGATGGTTTCGGCGCCACAACATTCCTCGTCGACAAAGCTAGAGATTATACTCGATCTGAACGCTCCCAGTTGCAACGTAGGGCGTGAGGTCAAACGTCCGAAGGAGCCATCAATTAGGGAAGGCGACATTCTTGATCATTCAATCGACGACGCTTTGAAGACCTCTCAAGTTGTCCTTGACAATGCTCACCGTGATTTACGTAGCATTAATGATTGTCTCGCATCTGTGTGTCTTGCTTTTCTTGATTAGATGAGGACCTCTTACTCATTTTCTTTGCAGGCTGAGCAGTTCATTAATCTGGCAAATCACTCGATATCCCGGACACAGAGGATCGTGAAGCGAGCCATCAAGGTAATTGAATGTCCATCTTCTCCTTTATTTTCGTTGCTTACGCTCTCTATCAGAAACGGGAAGCCATGATCAACGAGCTCCATGAATCTGCAGCAGCCCATGTCAATCTTTCGCCAGCTGATGCACTGTCACCTAACCTACTGGGATATAGTAACGCCATCTCAAGCCGACCCAGCTTATCTTCCATTTCCACTATCTATTCGACTACGTCTTCCATTATGTCCGTCGCAGCTACTCTCACCGAAAATGACGACGAAGACGCCCGCATTGTCCGTCGACTTCTGCTCCGCAAGATCGAGGCCCAGATCTCTGGCGCCTGGGACGAAGTCGACAAGGTTATCGGGTGGCTGCAAATCGTCAAAGAAGCTGTCCGCAGCGTCAAGCGGCGAGCTCATCTGTAAAAGTTCAAAGAAGCTCACAATGCACGTGTAATTTTATTGTATGTACTTATAGTGTATTTATACGCACAGTCGCATTGCTATCGTTCGTCACTCATTTCATCTCCATTTCCTATCTTCACAATGCTTGTAGTCACTCATTCACACATAGATTTGCATAGACCCTGTAGTAAGAAAGTTGTAGGATACATTGGTAGGACGTTGAAGAACTGTCAAGATCTGTCTTAGTTTCTTAAATCCTGATAGTCTAGCGAGTTATCAAGTCTCGTAGTCGCAAAGAGCCATGTCATTTCAAAATGAAAAAAGATGCATTGTTGCGGTATGATATACATGAAGACAATTATGAAAGAGAATAGGGCAGAGCATGCAGTAAGATGAATGGAGCAGTCGGGTATTCCAAGACCGAAATGAAGATGGCAACTTGCAAGTCAACGCCGAGATTCGTGAAGGCGTCGAGAGAAAGATTCTCTACAATTATAATGGGTGACCTCGCCACTGAAGAGCAGGGTAAGGTAAGCACCCAATGTAAGGCTTCGAAGATCACAACTTACTGAGGAGCATGGACAGCAATGACACTGTTACCTAGTCGTTTGTGGCATTGAGGACAGCTAGAGAATGATAAAGAGCTCAGGAAAGCAGGCCGACAATACCCATGGAGGAAACTCACATTCGGCTATCCGTAACCTTGACTCTTCTCGACTGCAAGGTGACCAGCCTTCGCGCAACCTGGTCGTTTCTGGCTTTACAAACATTTCGGATGACCCTGGTGTCGAAGACCGGAGCACGTAAGGCTTCAATCAAGAAAGGACGGATGTCGTCTGTGGTGACGAGAGGTGGTAAGAGCTGGAGTGTTTCGACTGCATCTAGACGAGGGCCATGTCGGCTGATGAGGTCGAGGGCGGGTTGCAGAAGGTCTGCAGGAGTCTGGACCGTGGGGCGGAGATATATACGTAGCAGAGTGAGGAAGACGTTGGCTGTTGCTGTTCCAGCTTGATATACTCTCTTGCAGTGCCTGAGGGAAGATATCAGCGAGGGATTTGAGGGCTAGATTGACAAACGTACTCCTCCGCCTTGAGGAAATCCTGAAGCCGGTATACATAGGTTTCGAGGGCCTGATCATGTCGACCTAGCCTACCTAGAAGTATGGCTCGCGCCTCGTGTAGGTCTTGCCAGGAAACTTTAGTGTTGTCGCGGGCAACAAGGAAGGGAAGGACACACCCGTCGTCGCCACGAATCCGTACAAGCGATCAACACTGAACCGGTCATCAGTGCCTATGAATTTCAGCAATTTGTCGTAGACCTCTTTACGTGTCTCTGCAAATTGTGAGGAATGAAGTTTTCGACAAAAAGAACGAAGCTTCTCACTCTCGTCGTTTCGTTTTCTAGCTGTTTCGACCATTGACAAGTATAGCTCTGCAAGCCGATCGTGGAACGCGGTAGAGTCTTCGTTCCGTTCAGCAATCAAGTACTCCAAGTACTTGGCACAAAGTGTTGGATCAATTGTCTCTAGATAGTCAGCGACAGGCTTCCGAGGCAGGTTAACATCTTCAGATGTAAAAATCTGAATTGAAAAAGAGTCAGTCAACTGTGAAGCAGATAAGGAGCTGCAAATTACCTGGAAAGCCATCTCAGGATCCAAGTCAAAGATCCATCGCGAGTAGCGGAACACAAGATCGATATATTCTGGACCAAGTTTCTGTAGGTAGTGTATTGACGGCTCAAGTTTATCTTCCATGTCGGTTTCATCTTCACTCAGCCTGTCATTGATCAGGAGATCGCAAGATCGAAGAAGAACACGGATAGTTACTCTTTTAGCAGTTCCAGAGCTTTGGAGTGCATTTTCTTGCCATTATAAAGGTCTCTAAGTTCTGCAAATTTCTAAGGACGTTATATATATGATCAGCAATACAAGCACACAAAACGACACTGCAGACCTTGCGAGCCCTAAGGTCTTCCTCGACTTCAGAAACCTCACACCAATTAGCTATTCGACATAATGAACCCAACAGAACCGGCCGAATAATCAGATACGACTTGTACAGCGCTGTGTCCACGATCTGTGCGAAGCGCAACAGTTGTTCAGGTGTGAGCGCAGATAAAGGTGCATTGGGCAGGCCGAAGAGTTCGTCCGTGGATGCTTCTGAAAGAGGAGACGCAAGATGGGATTGACTCTCCGGAGTGATATTCACGGTTTCCAACGCTGCGCGGAGTTTGGGTCGGCGGTCGCCTAGGTATCTGACCAGGGTTTCTATTGAACGGCTGGTGTCGTCTAACATGGCACTCATCATTAGAATATAGTCCTGATAGATCTGTAAAAAATTAACCTTGAGACGTCTTCTTCCGTGATGTAATTGACGCGGTGTCGTCTTCCTTGTGACCACCAGGGAGAAACATACCCAGACCCGTCCTGCGTAATCTCCCACCAACGGATCCACCGCTCGGCACAAGGCTATCAAAGATTTCCGTCGCCGTCTTCTCATGGCTGGCGTTACCTTCTTTGTCGCTCTCATGAACCGAATCTGAAGCAGCATGCTCATCGTCGGTGGTCGCAGGAGTCGGCCCGCCATAGAGGGGTATCCAACCTTCTTGAGGTACTGCAAGACGGCCTGCTACAGATTCTGGATACAGTGCAACGACCTTTGCGGGGTTGAAGTCAAGTTCGATGAAGGCGTCGATGGCGGCGTCGAATTTCCCAGCACGAAATTGAGAGACTGCATCTAGGGCGCGGATGCGTATTCGTCGTTGTTCCTGACGGAAAGAATGAGATTCATACCCAAAGGAAGGATAGAGGAGGGTTACCTTATCAGAAACCTGTGCTTCGTCAAGTATGTCGAGAAGGGCAAGCGCATCAGAGTATTTCCCGGCAAAAACCAGTTCATCGATTTGCTCGGGCCAGGGTTTCATCATGAATCGCCATATCGAACTGCCTTCGCTAGTAGCCGTAGCTTTGTCGACAGGTGTAGTCAAGACGTAGAGCGGCGCCTTCGTAGAGGCCGAGGTGGTCATGAGTCGGATAATGGCATTCTGGTTGGGACTGATCTCGGATGCAGGGGTGTTGAAAGGAAAAGGGAGGGTTTGGGAGACTTGAAGGGATAATGTGGATCGGACTTGGATGACGGAGGTAGAATTGAATGAGGGCTGAGGTTGTGAGCTGGGTCCTTGCTGTGAAGAGTCGATAGGCCGAGTCTCATTCGGGATTGTACCTGCAGGAAAGACGGAGAAAAGATATGGTTGTATGAAGGCTAGTAAGGTCTGGATAAGAAACCCTTCCAGAGAACGAGATGGATGTACGTACCAATTTCCTCCGGTGGAACTGGCCATTCAATGGTTGACGGTCTCGT
Source organism: Gymnopilus dilepis (assembly GCA_002938385.1). Lineage (NCBI taxonomy): Eukaryota > Fungi > Basidiomycota > Agaricomycetes > Agaricales > Galerinaceae > Gymnopilus > Gymnopilus dilepis. The sequence goes on along the minus strand of NHYE01001416.1, from coordinate 74,533 downwards.
CGATTTGCCGTCTGCTCCAATGAAGAAGCCTTGGCCTGCGCGAAATATTGAATTGAGTCTAGATATTCGCATTACACGAATAACGTCACTGTACCATCCTTTGAAATCAGGAATTCGGAGTTCCCGACCTGAACAACACCAGGCTTAGCCTTAGCTCCTAAGCCTAAAGTCATGTAGCCAGTGAGGCCCGTGAAAGCATTCATTGCTGTTCCCGAAGACGTTGTAGGTAAAGGCGTCACTATGTCCACAGCCGTCATTGTTGCTATCGAAAATATAGCATATTCCGTTGGAGAATACGCGAAACAGGCTGTATCTTTGTCCAAGAACACGATCGTACGAGCAGAGTGAGGCAACGGCCCTTCCTAATTTTCATATCAATATGGAGCAGATAGGAAGACCAAATTTGGTACATACTCGTACTTCTTGCGGTTCACCATCCTTCCAAGAGTAAATTACAGCTTTGCGACGGCACCCTACTAGCAGCATAGTGACAAGGGATGGAATGGGTTGGGACCTCTTGGATTCGGCATTGTCTGATGCGCTGGGTGTTGTCGGAACTTGTGCGTTCTCAATGTAGGAATGTATGGAAAACGAGAAAGCTGCCTTTGCCTTCAAAAGAGGTGTAGGTGGTGACAACGACGGCAAAGGATATAGAGTAACTGTCATGTCTTTGAAACGAGAATTCAGTATTATAATATTGCTATGGAATTAGCGTGCTTGGAGCTTACCCGACAGAACCACAAGAGAGTTAACATCCTTTACGAAGCCCAATTGCTCTATTGACTTCCTTGCAAGGCCTTTCTTGATTTCAACAGGTTCAATCGCGTCGCTTTCCTCATCTGATGAATGACATCAGTCTGTGATGTAGTTAGAATACTTCGAGTTCACCAACTCAAACTGTATATATGCAAGTTCCCTGTAGACGTTCCGAGGTACAGTCTGTCCGCTGGAAATACGTGAGATCCATGTTAGCTGGGCTTCTCAAAGTTGGTGGCTGGTCATGCCTTGAACAGCCAATGACTCGACCTTCTCCTTCAATCCCGAGAGGATGGTCTTGGGAATCGTAAAGGGAGGCATATCTGGTTCCCAAGCTTCGTCAAGAATGCGTAAATTATAACATTTCCATAATGAAGAGGTGAATGCGGAAGGCGACTTGCAGCCTGCTGGACGACGTTGGACAACAGTTCCAAGGGTAACGCGACCTGGTCAGTGAGCCGGTTAACGGCATGATGACTCCCGAATAAAATACAACCAAACACAGTCATTTCTGTGCAGTGTAACTGAAGCCACTGCCAGTGGCCACTCCTTCAGCGTACTAGTGTTGGTGGAATCATACCAGCCTTTTCGATCGACCATCCCACCAAATTTCCATTTTCTCTGAGATGGTCTACAAATGGCTATGGGACGCACTTCTTTGTATGCTGTCGCATCGAGGTAATCCGAGGCATCGTACTGAGGGCTCAGGTGATTGCAGACGTGCATGACACACAACATGTGCGCTCATCGTCTGATATACTGCGAAGCAAAGCTGTATAGTGAAGAATCTCAGAAAGTGGTATAATCTGGCTTTTCTTGCCCCGATCTCGCTCTCATCATACAAGAAGTTTCGCGCAGACATTCTTCATCTCGCCCGTTTTTCCGAACGACGTATGGATGATGTGCAAGAGGCGCTACAAGACGACCTGCATATGGGCATGACAATTTGTGCTTCGTCTCAACATGTTTTTTGCTTGGGCGTTGGTGTTCTAGCTTTGATGCAACGCCGTCACTTGACCGACCTTCTTTCTCTGCATAGTGACCTCAACGCGTGGTCCGAATACATCCCACGCGCTGGTATCCGCGAGCAAACCAATTATGCGTTCCCTTCCGCTCATGCTTTTGCCACGCGACTCGGGACGAATCCCGCGAACGAGAGCCGAAGACAAAACTTCTACGAGCCTCTTGTGGTCTCTTGTGGCCCATGTATGGTCTGTACCGTTCGTCGCCTTTCGCTGCATATCAGGCGAATATCAGGACCGATCTGCGTCGTCAAGAGCGAGATTCATCCAGGTTGACAGAATGGAGAAAATTTCCTACCCAGCAGTATAAATTCTAACGGTTTTAGAGGAGGGGAACTCTTGAGATTGGACTCGACACGATGTTGTCTGCCCTCCTAGGTCTGGTTTTTTGCGTTCCCTTCGCGTCGGCCGTCTTAGGTCCCATTGCTACGGATCGCCCGCATCCTGCTGGTGGTGACGTGCAATGTTCGGATCCCCCTCTGGCATCGTTCTTCACTGGTCATTCCCCGCCTTACCCCACTGACGATTGGTGGTCTGGCTACGGCGTCGCTCCTGGCAATGCGTGAGTCATCCAATTTATTATTTACGTAGTATCTAACGTCAGTTTAGCATTGTTGCTGGTCCCTTCCCATACGAGTCTAACCTGGCTAATGGCGGTATCTCCTTTGGTGTCTCCACCAGTCGCCAGTGGGACGGAGTTTCTATCAAGCAACCTACCCAGACCGACTGGACAGTCGGCTTCAAGGAACACTCTCAAAATTTCAATGATCACAAGGCTCTTTCCTGGGTATGTTCACTTGCCTACGATACCTTTCGCCCTCCCTCATGTTAGAATTTAGGACCGCCAATCAGTCCAAGTTCAATACTTCACGGGTGCCTCCAGTATGACAGGCTACATGGTTCCTGGCTCTCCCTACCTCACGTTCAAGTACGCCAGTGCTACCCCTCAGCTTACGAGCGGCAATGGTGCTATTACTTCCTTGAACGGGAACGCTGTGCCTAGTAGTGGCTCAGGTAAGATTGCTATTCCAATCAGACAATAGACACTGATGCTCATTGACCTTCTCTAGTAAGCGCAACCGGCACGGAATTCACCGTTGTCAACAATGTCGGCAGCTACCTCATCTACGCACTCAATGGTGCTGTCACTCTCTCTGGCACTGCCCAGACCTTGACTGCGTCCTCTGCCTATAACGGTGTATTGCGTGTAGCCAAGCTCAACAGCACTAGCCACAAGGCTCTCCTTGACCAGTACTCCGCTAACTACCCCACCGCCGTCACCACCGATTACTCTTTCTCCGGCGACTCGGCGACTTTGACCTTCACCTGGGCTGTCACGGGCAACGCCAACAACCTCCTAATGCTCTCTTGGCCCCACCATCGTGCTGTGCTCCAAGGCGCCAACCAGCCTTCTACCTCTTCGCTCAGCTACCTCACTACCAAAGGATGGATGTACCCCGTCATCGGAAACGTCTGGAACATGCATTACTCGCTTTCGACCATCAACTGGAATCCTCCTCGCGCTGCGGACAGCTCGTGCCAAAGTGCAATCATCCAGGGTCTCCAGTATGAAATCGACAAACTAAGCGCTAGCAGCCCAAGCGTTCCTGGAGACTTTTACTACTGGGGTGGTGCCATTGCAGCCCAGGGTCGTCTTGCGTGCGTTCCTTATAAAATTCTACAAATCTAATCTGACGTCCATTCGATAGGTTGATCGCTGACCACATGGGCCAGTCCAGTCTCATTAACCAAGTCGTTCAATACATGGAAGCTTCGTATGCATACTGGGTCCGTATCCTTTCGCTTAGGTTGATACAAGCCGACGCTAATGCGATCTCAATCATCTATAGTTCAAGAGCGGTAACCCCACTCTTCCAGGCTACGAAACTACCTGGGGTGGTATCGTCGATGCAGCTGGCGCTACCAACGTTAACATCGACTTCGGTAACGGCTTCTACAATGACCATCACTTCCACTACGGCTATTTCCTCACTGGTGCCGCTATCATCGCCAAGTACGACTCTAACTGGCTGAACACCTATAAGACTCAGGTTAACTGGTTCCTCCGTGATATTGCCAATCCTTCCCCCAATGATCCCTACTTCCCTGTGACTCGTCATCGTGATTGGTTCGCTGGCCACTCTTGGGGTCAGTAACCTCTATTCTTCTGGGCTTTTGAGACCCTACTGAAACCGACGTCCTCTTAGCTTCTGGTATTGCCAATGGTGCTGGCTCTCGTGATCAAGAGTCGTCTGGAGAGGCCATCAACGGCTATTATGGTGCTATGCTCTGGTCGCTGGTGACTGGCAACACGGATATGTACAACTATGCCCGTTTGCTTCTTGCTACCGAGCAACAGGCAGTCAAGACCTACTGGCACCTATACCCGTCGATGAGCTCTACAGACCCAACGAACCCTTACCCCGAGTCTTACGTTCGTTCCCTCATCACAATGGGTAATGTGGAGGATTGGCAGTCCGGTGCATGGCTGTGAGTCGAGTCTTTCTATACTGTCTGACCGCAGTTGCTCATTGAACTCTGAAGCTTCTGGGGTTCGCAAAAGTCTGAGATTGCTGCTATCCAGATCCTCCCTGTGACACCAATCGGAGAGTACACATACGACAGCGCATGGGTGCAAAACGTCTACCAGTACACCCTTAGCGAACTCAACGATCCCACTGTCGGCGATGAATGGAAGTGTGTCATCTACGACGCATACGCCAACGCCAATCCCCAACAAGCCGCTCAGCTCTCGACCAACCTCCAGGATTGGGGGACCGGCAACACCTACACTAACACTCTTCACTTTATTGCGACGAGAAACAACCCATCCGGTACCCCCATTTGCTCTGGCGCTCCTGCCAACCCCACTGGTTCCTTCAAAATCCAGTCTACGACAAACAACAACTACGTCGTCGCCTCCACTTCTTCTCTCAACCTCGCCGCGACCACTTCCGACGCGTCTCAAGCCACCGTGTTCAAGTTCACTTGGCTTCCCAATTCTGGGAACATCCTTGACGTTGCCACCAACCAATACGTCACTGCTGATCAGTCAGGCTCTGACCCCTTGCAGGCCGCTCGTACCGTCGCGTCGACCTGGGAGGAGTTCATGATTAGGCAGAAGGTTGGCGCTGCATCTGGTGTCTACTCCATCAAGGCTGGATCCAACAGTTTGTATGTTACCGTCCGCAGCAGCGACGGTGCTCTGGTTAATGGAGGCGCTAATGAAGCCGCCTCTACTGGTTTCAGGCTTGTCGCAGCCTAAAATAGTTTTTATCAACTTTTTTTCTTTCAGGGTACGCTGCGCTGTGCATTAGGGCACAGATGCGGGAACGGTATCTTCAGAACGTCATTACGATGAATTATAAATGTGCTTTGATCTCGTCCATTGCTGAGAGACTGAGGAATTCCAAGACGAAGCAAGTTCCGTAGATAATCAATAGATAATAAGCAATTTTAATTTGACATTAAAATTCATGACGGTGCAAATGTCAGACTCGCTGTCGATGACGGCGCTGATTTTTTGACCTGAAAACACGCGCTGGGATGGACCAGGTCATGGCTGGGAGGTATATAGTTTTTGGCCTCAACCGTTGAAGGACATTGCCGCTGCCTTGTCTTCAAGCAAAGCCAAATACATCTGCCAGGCATGCTTGGAAGCACTCTATCCTTAGCCTCAACAGTCAAATGTCCAGCTCTCCCATCTAAAGCCTTCAGAAGGTTCATAGTCTAAACGTACCGGCTTGCAGCTGTTCTCAGAAGTTGTCACTTGTATGTACTCACTTCTGAAATCAGTAGTCTGGCTACGGGAGACGAGCTTTTTTCCCCAGCTTTTCGCAACTTTTGGACTGCAGACATCCGAGTCCGGTTTTCAAACTTTACAGCATCTGGCCAGGGAGCTCCGGCACGACGAGCTTGACAGAAGTCCACAAACTTGAACTCTTTACGTGGTCCACCGACAATCGGTGCAAGCTCGCGGCTCACATCAGCGCTCGGTGGCCTCATAAATGCTCGAAATCGCCGACGGCTGCCCGGCGCCCGTGTATGTCTTCATCTTCACCATCCCAACATGGCTGCACATATCTGAACTGAACGGGCGGCCGTGGGCGGCTTGCCCTCCTGGATTGCACACATTCACGTAAAATTAAATTCACGGATGGTCATTAGGCATCGTGTAGATCTTATTGTGACGGCACCCCATGGGCGACGGATGGCGAATTTGAGCATCCGAGCGGTGGCGATGACCAGGACGACGTCGAACCAGAGACGATTGGAGACGATGGGTAAGATGTGGACTTATTTCTCATATGATCATGCATCTCGTGCTAACGTTGTACTACCTTACCATCCAGATTCCAGACTGCTGCATTCTAAATTTGCTTTGACATGGAATTGTGAACCTGAGTAGGGAGGTTACCATAGGCGAAGAAGGAATGGACAGCCTCCTCCATCAATCACCGAGTTTGAAGGTCATCCCTTGATGAATGCTCAAAAACGTTCCTACAGGGTTGTTGACCTTTCAGGAAAATGACGTGAACCTGGACCGAGCGCTTTTAGTGCGTCGATCCTGCGTACCTGGTCAAAACATTGGAATACTCATTCAAGTGCATCCCTTTTTCCTTTCTTCAAGGGAAGTGGGGAACGTTGCTGTATCAGAGTGCGATGGGAGGCGTATAGGTTTGACAGTGTGCTCTGCTTCACTCTTCGGTGCCCACTCTACAGAAAGATTGCATCCATCAAAACCTGCCAGATTCTATCAACTCTTGCCAGATGGCGTCTTGACAACAAACGATGGAGTGAGACTTTTGCTCTGTGTGATCCGATTGGGTGCCCGAACCAAATAAAAGGCAGGGATGAGCGTTTACTGTTCTTCAGCTGTGCTCACCCACCCCATCTCGAACTTTGTGCTGGTCACTTAGTTATCGCCAATAAAGAAACCCTTCCACTCCATCTCGTCATCGTCAACTTATATCTTTTATCAAAATGGTCCGCGCCGCATCCGCCGTTGCTTTTGCTGCTGTCGCTATCAATGCGGCGTCTACCCTTGCCATGCCCACCTATGAGTACGTGCGCTTAAGTTGGTTTCCTATCGATCGTTGAACTTAATTTTTTATAGGAATGCTGACTTGATGGAACGTGACTACAACGACTTCGAGGCTCGCGAGGTCTACGAGCCTTTCGAAGAGCGTGACTACCTGGATGAGTTCGAGGCCCGCGAGCTTCTCGAGGAGCTCGATGCTCGCGAACTCGGGGACTTGAGCGCCCGTGAGATCGAGCAGGTCTTCGAGTACCTCCGCGCGGTCTCTTCTTTGAGCTCCGACGCTACCTCCACTCACCACCACCACCACTCTGCTACCAAGACGGTCACCATCACCTCGACCGTCACTCCTCAGCCCACCGCCTGCACCAAGAAGGAATTGAAGGCGCAGAAGAAGGCTGCTAAGGAGCACGCCAAGAAGCAGAAGGAGGCCGCCAAGAAGGCGAAGGAGCTCCTCGCCAAGAAGAAGAAGGAAGAGAAGAAGAAAGCTGAGTTGAAGAAGAAAGAGGACAAGAAGAAGGCCGAGGAGGAGAAGAAGCACCACCACCACCATCACCACCACAGGCATCACCACCACCACCACCGTCACCATCGTCATCATCACCACCACCATGACGAGGAGGACGAGGACAAGGTGTCCAAGAGTGCTTCTACTACTACCAGCCACTCCTCCACCCCGACCGCTTCTCACACTGCTCACCACAAGGACCACAAGCTTATCGCTTCGGCCACCGCGTCCTCGACCACTTCTCACACCGCTAGCTCTACCTCTAGCACCGCGACCGCTACCTCGACTCACCACCACCACAAGCACCACCACCACCATCACCACAGGCACCACCACCGCCACCACAGGCACCACCGTCATCACCACCACCACCATGATGAGGATGACTACGAGGATGCTGAGGATGCTAAGATCACTCCTGCGCCCCATGTGGATGCTGTCCACAACAAGCTGTCTTCTTCGACCTACACCCAGTCTGGCACCGTCACTGTTGTTCTTACCACCACTGCTGCTACCCCCACGTGCACTGCGGCTAGCAAGCACCACAAGAGGTCTTTCGCGTGAGTTCTGTCTTCATCCTTAATTGCTTTTGGTTTCTGAGACACATGACTCTTTTTTTCTCAGTCGCGAGTATGACTTCTTGGATGAGCTTGACTAGATGGTATATGGCATAGGTTTATACGAGTTTAAAGGGAATTCTTAATATACGCTTTACATGTATGGAGTTACCTGCATACAATGGGGTTAAAGCTGAATGCACAAAGGAAACGTCTGATCTCGAAGGGCAAGTTTGGTTTGTAAGAAAATCACGCTTCGACATTTGCCGTCGACCAAGTGATACAATAGCTTTTTGGCTCACTACGCTATTGAATTGCGCGTAAGTTCACGCGGAGCAGTATCATGACTTCGAGGACATGAACTCACGATGGAGGGAATAAGAAAAATCCGGGTTCGCTCTTCCAATGAATTAATCAACAAGCGCTTTGTTGCGTAAGTACTCTCCTTCATCTGTGCGCAACAACGGGGACAGAGCCATGGTGCGCTAGTGATCATCGGCCGGCGGCAAGCCAGCGGACTACTCAGCGCATGTTTTTTCCCACACGAGTTGAAGAACCAAATGTTTTGGAGTCGAGGCAGGGCGCTGCACCCGCGGGCTCTTCTAAGCGCGTCGACATCAAAGCGCGTCCGACGAAATGAGATCGAGTCACAATCGCGTCAAGTCACATTTTTGTCACCCTTTGTTGATCGCGTCCGGCGTCTTTTCCGAATACTGACCATCACCTCAACATCACCTACTTACGCTTTTTGCCCACTTTGCTTCCAGCCCATGGACTTGGACGAAGTGATCTCGAGCCCCAGGCTCATTGATGATGACGGAGTTATTGCCGATAGCGAGGAAGAACCCATGGATCAAGGAGGAGATCTCTTCCCAGAGTCGGGCGGCGCAGGTGAGCCATTACTATACCCTTTTTTGCGCATATATTAATCGCAAAGTTTCTCAACAACAGGGGTTTCTGGTCTTGATAGATCTTCCTCTGTATCAAATTTCACTGCTCTGGGTCTTCCTCCCCCTGGTTCTGTTTCAGGAATTTCGACATTTACTGAGAACTTGCATAAACCCGAGAACCGACTAGCTCGTATGAGTTCAATAGAGACAACTGGAGTAGACAAAGGCAAAGGCAAAGCAGCAGACACGTCCATCATGAGCTCCTTCACCGATTACGAAGGAGCCAATGGTGTGCTCAGCATTGCTGACAGGGCCAAGACGCGCCAGCGGGTGCCGAAACTTCCACCTTCTAGCATCATAGAAATCCCCTCAGATGACGAATGGGAGGTCAATATTAAGCCATCGAATTCAAAAGCAAAATCCAAAGTGAAGCCGAAGCCAAAGGTCAAAGACACCGTTCCCAAAGACACTCCTCCCCCCGTCCCAGATGCAAATGCCGAAGCACCAGCGAAGCCTAAGCCTCGCCCACGTCCGCGCCCGAAGCAATCTAAGCCTACTCATGAGGGTGTCGGTCTAATTCCTATCCCCGGCGCCGGTCATTCGGAACCATCTTCACGTAACGGGGATGGCCATACTCCTGTTTCGACGACTCCTGCCATAAACACCACCCATGAGGATAATATCCCTCGTATTGAGACGCTTCCAAACCAGAATGGCTCAAATATCCCGTCTTCGCCGAGTTCGCTATTCGACGACCTTTCTTCGCCAAGTAGGAAGAGGAAAAGAGGAACCAGAGATACGGATGCAGAAGTCGATCAGCTGGAGCCTTCTCAGAATGGTCCCCCAGTGACATATGCTGATTACACTGCGAGGCGTTATTACCAGGGGCCTGGCTATGTGGATCCCTCGAAGCTACCACCTCCGTCCACATTTTTTGCTGGATCTTCTCAATCTCAGTCTAGCAGAGTTTCCGGACAGGGCCCTGCACCTCCAAGTGAACACTTGCTCGAGAATGAAATTGTCGATCTGACTATGTTCCCAACTCAAGATGCAACCTTTGCCGTGAAAACGCCCCTGCCAAAGCCAAAGAAATCTAAGAAACCCAGAGTGTTTGTTGAAGACGAGATCCTTATGCCTCCGCCTCCTATGATGGTCCTAGATGAAGACGATCAGGACGAAGATTTCGACCCCAAAGCCGATGGAAGTAGTAAGAAGAAAAAGAAGAAATCGAAGGCAACGCCCAAAGATAAGAGGACCCCAGCGACCGACAAGGCTTCGAAGGCGAAAGAGGCTACTCACACCACTTCCTCCAGTAAACCTAAGTCCAAGACTTTAGTCGAAGTCGTCATAACGACAAAGCCTCCGAAGAAAGGAAAGACCAAAGGGAAGGAGAAGTCCAATCCTTCTGTCGAAGACGCGGCCAAGGGAGATAACGAAGGCAGCAAGGTGACATATAAAAGTGCCGAATTTATCGAGGACTCGGATGAGGAAGCCGATCCGCTGAGGCTGGTTGGACGTTGTGACACGGTCCTTGGTCAGACTCCGACAATTACCTCTACGACTCCCAATTCAAGGAAGGGTGGCACGAGTGGCACTACTTCCACTGCTGCACCTGCACCTCCTACTTCGGTTGCTCCTACTCTTAAGCCTCCCTCAACGTCCAACCCACAAATCTCCTCGTCTTCAAAGGCGAAGCCACTGCCGGAAATATCTTCGCAAGTGGAATCAGGCATCGACTCCGACATGCCAAAGACCAGCTCATCAAGCAAGAAACGCACCAGTGGCACCACTAAACGCAAAGCGGTCCTCGATTCTGATGACGACCAGGCAGCTGACCCTGGCGAGGGTGATGAAGTTGTCCTCCGGTCGTCATCGGCGGCTAGGAAGAAAAAGCGGGGCGAGAAAGACAGTGCAAAGAGCAAGGCGAAGGCGAAGAACGCTGTTCTGTCTGATGCAGAAGATGAAACTTTGAACATTGGTGGCATCGATGAAGAGGCTGTAGAGCCCGTCAAAACAAAGGGGAAAGGCAAAGATAAAGACAAGACCACGAAGAAGGCGAAGGCAGCTTCAAAGGTCATTCCTGACGAAGGCGACGAGATCCCTCAGGACGGACCTCAAGACTTGCACCAGGATGATCCCGACTTTGGAGAGGCTGATGCCACGAAGGTAAAGCCTTCTCATTGACTTTATTGCACGACTTGTGTCGATTAACTCTATCTTCTCGCAGGAGAACATTGAACCTACACCAGTCAAGGCTACACCTAAAGCTCCCAACTACACCAGAGCATCAGCTACCAACACCACCCCCCTATACGAACGTTACGAAGTCGCCCCCCGTAAAAGCAGTCTCCCGATGTCCGAGCTAATTCGACGCGCCAACTCCATGCCTGGATCTCCATTTCCTGTCGCGCCTTCTTCCTCTAAGCTCAAGCCGCTCACTGGTCGTCGTCCCAGCTCCACCGCATACTCACCTTATCTCAAATCTTCCAGGAGCCTCCTCTCTCGCATTGCGCCTTTACATCCTAACAGGCGTACCCCGCCGCCGCCTCCACCTCCGCCTCCGCCCAGGAAGAAGACGAAGAAGGAGCTGGAGCTGGAGGAAAAGTGGGAGGATGAGCTCGTGGAGAGTGTTGGTGGTGTGGAAGCTTGGGCTGCCATGCAGGACGATGAGAGGAAGGAATTGAGGAAGGCTAAGTGGGCTAGGGAGTTGGGTGGTTGGGACGATTGATTAATTTGTGTTTAGTAACTTTTTGCCAAGTGACGCAATGTGGTTATTCTAAGTTCTCGGTGGAGGTGGTGATATGTGAAGCGCTTTCTGCATGAGGAGTCAGAGCTGCATGGGGTGATTGAAAGCGCAATAATCCTACCCAGAGAATTCTTAACTCCGCGAATGTGACGCGATAAATGACGTAGCTATGTACTCGTCCCAAGCTTAACGCTGCTCAACGAGAGCTTGTGTGCGCACTTCTAGACTTCAAACCGAGCGAACTTCGATTGCTTATGTGGGCCTTATTTGGAAGAGATGAAGTTAAACTCGAGCGATATCCCTTGCTGAATCGCGCCGCACCAGTCCGAGAGACGGCTCTTGAGCGCTTTGCCATTTGCGAGGTTAAGACCGATCACAGCGATCGCACTCGAGCGATCATTTGTTGCTGACATTCATGAGAGTGGAAGCAAAATGGGAATAGCGATAGTAGTTTCTTGGAGATTGTGGTGCACTGTATAGCGTAGAGCACAGCTTAGTACAAGTTACAGTCCACTGCTCATGTAACTTACGTATGTTATTTGCATCTCGGTTTCCGCCAAGTAGCCGCCGTTGATATTGTCTGGAGTCTCGTGACTCCATTGAATTCTATTCCTGTTGCCTTAGCAGGATCAGATCAGACTCGACGTGAAGAATGGTCCCTGCTAGAAGTCGATATGGTCCCAAGATCGTTCGATAGTTTGTTTCTCAGGTGCCTGAGTAGCTCCTGGTAGTGAACCGCAAAGCTAGGGTCGAGAAGCCGGTTCGTAAGCATACTCTAGTAAGCCAAGGTCGGGAGCTACTTAGCTCGAGTATGTACCGGTCCCCTCAAGTTTCGAAGATGCCCATTGCCCATGGAGACGATACAGGTAGATATGTAAAAAGGTCCGATCTTCCGAGGCTACGTGTTTGTCGACGTGCTCCGATCCAGTTCACATACTTGTGACCTCCTCCCATGGCGCAAGTTAAAAAAAGAAAACATTCAAGTTCAAACCCAAATCGGACGACGGAGGACCGGCCATCTTCAATTTAGGGCCATCTCGTCATGGCACCTGATTGAGGCACAAGCGGACGGGTCAAGACCCTGTTCGGAAAGTATTACATGTATGTGGATATCTATAAAGCTTTCAGGTTCGCCACGAAAGCCAAGTAGTATCCCCACTCCCTCCAACAACCCAGTGTCCAAGCTTGTATTCACGATAGTCTTCGACTTCGCATCCGTCTTTGTACTCCGCATCGCAACCCTAACGTGAACATGGCATACCATGCAGTATCCGCAGGCTTCACCGCAGCCCCTTCATCATACGACGCGGCCATGATGCCGTCCTACCAACGTTCCAAGTCTTACAACTGGGCTTATTCCAATGGTCGCCTATTCCTTCGACAGAGAAGCAATTTCGACAAGATCCACGATGCATCATCTTCAAAGTTCGACGATTCCGAGGAGTCAGTCGATGGAGAGACCGTCACTGTGTCGTTTGACACTACCACATATTCAAACGCGTCGATTGTTAGGCAGGGAGTCGACGGCTCTCTACAAATGATGACGAAATTACCGGTAGACGTTCTATACGAGGTGTGTACGCGTCTTGTGCTCCTTGATACGGACTCGACATCTTCACGTCTCGAACTGTCGCTGGCTGTCATCGCAGACTTCTACAAGCCGAATTCTCATCTGCTTCATAGGTTTTTAGTCATCTTCATCCGATGGATGTCCTGAGCCTTTCCCGAACCACGAAGAGCTTACGATCGATCCTACTGGCACGCCACGCTCGCGGGGTTTGGCGGTCCAGCCTTGCCACTGTTCGCGCACTTCCGCCATGTCCTCCTGACTTGACAGAGGCTCAATATGCCAGTCTAGCGTTCGATAACTGGTGTCAAGTAAGTTACAGCCGCCGCAAGTCACCTCTTGAGATCTTCTGACCACATGCAAACAGTCATGTTTAGCCGCTAATGTGGAGAAGATTCTATGGGAATGTCGTGTCCGTTATTGCAAGGCCTGCATTAAGAAGTTGTGAGTAAGGGTTCTATTTCCATTCACACAGAGTGTGGCACTCACAGACTGCTTATTAATAGTTTTATCCAAGAAGACGAGCTAGACTTATGGATTCCGGAGGAGGTTTTCATCGAGAAGCCCGATACCGTATTCCCACTGGCGTACGTTCTACAGACCCCTAGTCAGTCTTTCTCTCTAGACTGGACTTCCGTTCTAAACCTTGCTGTCGACTTGTTGCTTTACCCAGAGCGCACAAACGGCAGGATGAAGCCGGTATACTTCCTTCCAACGGCTCGGCAATACCTGGAGGAGCTTCAGGAGATTGCAAAGACGCAAGATAACCAAGCTCTCGCACGATGGAGTGAGGAGAAAAAACGTTTACAAAGCATGAGGCTCGCGGTGCGTGTAGAACGCGTTCTTTAGCGTTCTTTTCCTTCTTTACATCGAACCTGAGAGCTAATTTCGTCTTTCACATTTCCATCAGCACGCAACCCTGTGCGTGTACTGGGACACTCACTGGGCGTACAGGCGTTCCCGGCCTGTGCCTTCGCGACTTTTCGAGACGGTTATTCTTGTCGTCCTGGCTCTCGTGTTGGCGTTCCTGTGGAGAGAAAAGCTCGCAAGTATGGCACCTTCCGAGATACTCTAGACGGAGCATCAAACCTTGCATAGTCCCCTCAGAATAGCGGTGGTGGCCAACTGCGGAGGTCTGCGTTATGATCTACCCCGCTTCCCTGTCGTTTTGTGGACAAAGCCCATCAAAAACAGTCAGAGAATCTGCAAATAAGCCGTATTAATAACCGGTTCAACGGACATCAGCGTCAACCTTCAAGAGTCGTTTGTCTCGGGGAACGAAGCTGTCACCTTCATTAAAGATAGAACGGTACCGACCGCCGGACTGCTCAATGGGTTTCCACATGCTCCTCCCCCCTCTCATGCTCCGCCGTCGTGGTTGGTCAAGAATGCTAACCGCTATCGAATCAATCGCTTCATGATAGAGTTCAATCAACGGTCACGGTTTCACCGCGCAAGAACCGCAACTCCTAGCAAGGTGTCCGGTAAGCTTTGTCCTGGGAGAGCCAAGGGACGAGTCGTGTGGCTAGCAGTTGCAAACTCTGCGCTGGTGATTCATAGAAGATGGATTGCCCAACCTGCCGCGGCAATTTGAGATACGTCGAAGGTCATAGGCGCCACTGATGATCATCCAGAGTATGTCGAACACGGCATCCCGACTCGTCTGTACTCCTTCCTAAACTCCATTTTGCGCAAATATCATCGCAGTGATAGAACTTTCTATTGTTCTCTGTTGTACAACACGCTTTCCACTTGTCTCTACCTGTAACTCGCTTGGGGCTGATGGTTTATCTGTATCAATCTTACGTACTTGTAGCATAGTTTCAGTATTCCTGTATCCGTACCAATATAGAAAGATCTTACTAGAGCGTTGCATAACAGGTCTTGAGAAAAGGAGGCTTTCACCCGCGATGCTGAGATACAGAGAACCCGAGGAGCAAGCCTGCGATTGAAGACGGGGCCGGAAGAGGTCAGAACTAGTCAGAACTCAAGGCAAAGCCGTGTTTGGTCATAGCTGGTTTGACAAGCAACGGAATTCTCACGCTCCGCACTGCGGCACGGGTAGTCGTCAACGTCGTTCGTCACAGTCTGGGCGGTACCTCTCCTTATTACTGGCTGTCCAAAATGTCTTTACCACCTCAGCTACTACGGTCACTAGAAAACTTTAGGGATCAGGCAAAGGACGCTATATGGGCCTTGACCTCGTGTCTTTGCCAGCAAACACCGAAAGTGAAGATCAACGGACGGACGTGTAAGTCCTTGGATGACTCGGAATGCTTTGGACGCTTCATGGCTCTGAAGGGCCATAAGAAGCGGGTCTGTTCCTTTGGCTCTGCTGGTTTCTTGCTGTGGCCGAGGCGCTGATTCTTCCTCGGCGATTTAGTCCAAATAATTAAAGTCCTTGGAGAGGGCGGCTTTTCATTTGTATATCTCGCGCAAGACGAGAACAGCGGGGTGCGGCTGTTTCTGAATTCCATATGCTGCTTTGCGTGTTCAACACTTCTCCATGTAGAGGCAATTCGCCCTGAAGAAGATACGATGTCCTACTGGTTCGCAAGGCGTAAAGGAAGCAATGAGAGAAGTAGAGGCATACAGGAGATTCAAGTAGGTGACGCTTGTGCAGTATTGAAACCAAATATGGGACTGAGTATTGCGCAGGCATCCTAATATCATCCGGATATTGGTGAGCTTTACACCTTAGAGAATTTGTGAAGTATACAAATTGACTATGGTACAGGATTCTGCTGTGGTTCAAGATCCAGAGGGCGACGGACAAATTGTATACCTCTTCCTCCCCTTATACAAAGTACGCTGTCATATTCACCGCCCTACGTATATGCTTATAGGTAATCGTAGCGTGGAAATCTCCAAGATGCAATTAATGCCAACCTCGTCAATGGTCGACACTTCTCCGAACAAGAAATGCTGCGTCTATTCCGAGGTACATGTCTGGCTGTGCGTGCTATGCATGAGTACCGTCCGGCCACCCCGCAGTCAGCCATGGCTGCCAAGAAGGCTTCAGCCAATGGCTCCTCTGGCAAAGCAAAAGCTTTGGACGACGAAGACGACGAACGATTCCCACAGGCCGAAGGCGACGCGGAAGGCGGTTATTCGTATGACGGGCCCTCCGCGAGCGTACCGCTGGTGACCAAGCATAGGGTGGACGAGGGAGATGTCGTTTTCGATGGAGATGAAGAATTAGAGCATATTCAACAGGACGGGGAAGGGAATCCTGCTTCGGAGGTCGTCCCGTATGCTCATCGAGATCTGAAACCTGGGTAAGTTAGACTTCTGCATTATTTACTATCGTGCAAGATTTTGATGTACGTCACCTTCAGCAACATCATGGTCGCGGATGACGGGAAAACGCCGATCCTAATGGACTTTGGAAGCACGATGAAAGCCAGGATACATATTGAAAATAGGTCTCAGGCATTATTACAGCAGGTATGCAATTTCATCGCGGTTTGCATTCCCGCTCACTAGAGGCGCAGGACATCGCAGCGGAGCAGAGTACCATGGCCTATCGAGCGCCAGAGCTTTTCGATGTCAAGACCGGGCAGACACTCGACGAGAAAGTGGACATCTGGGTTCGTACATTTTTGCCCTTACGGCCAATCACATTGATCTCATACTCCACTTCCAGTCACTAGGATGCACCCTCTTCGCCCTAGCATACTCCCATTCTCCATTCGAAAACACGCAGACGACGGAGCAAGGTGGTTCGATAGCCATGGCTGTGCTTAATGCACAGTATAAGCACCCTCAATCTGCCTACTCTCAGGGACTAAGAAATCTAATTGATGCCATGTTGAAGGTCAACCCTGCGGAACGGCCGGATATCAACGAGGTGAGTATTGGCTTTCTGAAGGATATTTCTAGACCATTGACGACTCATGCCTTGGTTCACCCCGCCAGGTAATTCGTCTGACGGACGGAGTATTGCAAAGCTTGTCATAGTCGGGAAGGGCCATTCAGTAGCCCGTCTGCTTCACTGCCCTTCTATCCCCTATTTCCTCCCCACTTCTCACCATTCCTTTACCCTATCACTCATTCTGGTCTTTCTTTCTTTTCCCTTGTGCTTCTATCTTTATTCATCTTACGGACTTCTGTGGCTCGCTCTCTTAATATAGTGGAATCGATAGGATAAATTTTACGCAGGCAAATCTATCTTGCATCGTGAAAATCTGATGGTAGTGATTGCGCTCCTACCTTGATCCTCCCGAAAAAAGAGGCACTGTGGACCTCAATCGTAAAGGAGTGGGCGGAAGGGCTCAACCGACATGAGATTCCCTGAGAAAGCTTCATAAAAGTAGCTATGGTAGTTTTGCTGACTTCTTTGAAGATATTTTGTCACTCTTTTCCTGTTTCGACATTATCAAAGCTTTAGAGCGGGCATTCTTCGCCCTGTCTGACGCCGAGCGTACGATACTCTTCACCGAGACGTCTTCCGCAGGTAGGGCCTTCTTTTCCGATATCTTGTTGCTGGCGCTCGGGACTTCAGGGGCATCATGGGCAGGGTCTTCTATGGGCTTGGAAGGAGATCTCTTTTTACCAGAGATACCGACCGCCGGCTCCTTGCTTGCTGTACCCAGGGTAGATTTACTTGTGTCGCCGATTCTTCGTTTCTTTTTGGGTCGCAAACTTGATGAACCATTTGTTCCTCCGGGAGCCAGATCCGAGGAGGCAACTGAGGTATTTTGGGGAGTAGATTCCGTTTTCGAATCAGAGGCTGTCGCTGCCGCGGTCTTTTTCGCTGCTTGCCTGGCTTTGAACTTCTCTCGCTTTAGCTTACGGCGGGCCTGTTGGGCTTTCTAAGATGGTGAAAGAGATGAGTCGAGGCTCTTTCGAGCAAGGAGAGTTGCGACCTACCTTTTTCTCTGCTCGCCTCGATAATGTCGGAGCTGCATGTTTAGCAGCCTGCACTTCAGGCAGCTTTTGCCTCTCTTCGTCGTGTCGTCTAATGACCTCCCAAGCGCTCTCGTCACGGTCGCAATCCTGGGACAGTCTTTTAAGTAACTTGAAGCGCCGCTCGTGAGCCTAGAGTGAATCCGAGTTTAGCCAATTCGAGGAGAAAAATAAACAAGTGAAAGCGTACATGCATTGGATGTTCGATGTAATTGCACCATTTTGGCGCTTTTGAGTAGTTTTCCTGGGCAGACAATGCATGATCTTATATCTGGAAGCACTGAGACGACATAGATCGGTTCGTCGAGTGCTTGGCCAACACTGATATTAGGATCCTCGTCCTCTCCTTGTTCGTCATCTTCTTCTTCGCTACCTGCTTCCTCTTCAGCTCCGAGGTCAGCGCCTTCGAGTTCCTCATCTTCCTCTCCAAGCGCGAAGCCATCTTCACCCTCAGAGTCCGAATCAGTGTCAGAAGCGGACTCTTCTGAATCGGTCTCCTGGATGCCCAAGACTTCTTTCATGTCTTCATCGAGTCCAAGCTCTTCCTCTTCTTGCTTCTTCCTGCGGCGTTTCTCAACACGCTTGAACATTTCTGAAAGATACGTGCCAGGTAACAGCCAAGCTTATGGTGAACAAGACGAAAAGAATTGCCGATTTAGACGACAGTTGTTGAACTGAATACAATTTTTTCACAGCCACAATAGAAGGAATACCGGCCCGAGACTCTTTGCTCCCAACCAACATTGTGCAAATTATCACAAAATTCCTGAGGCTTCACGACGTCCTCTGTAAATCATAGTAGGCCCATGAACAGTGCGAACTCGATATCTGTTACCTACATGGTCAGGCAGAGTGTTTTTTGGACTTGAGCTCGAGTTCTCGACTACCCTATCATCAGTCACCATCCACGCCGCAAAGGCATGCAGGAGGACATGCCACCTCCTCTCACGAACCTTTTCATTTCAACTGCTAGCCGGCTCGATCACAGTGAAGCGCCGGTCTGGTGATACGAGCCGTATCACTGCGCCTCTACAACCTACTATCTCGGAAGTGGCTTTTTACATGTACACCTCGAAGTGTAGTGGCTCTGATTCGTCTCTAGTCAGAGCCAGGGCTCATACCGTCGTTCATGTGCTTGAGACTCAAAGAGCTGGCTTGGACGATGACACTCAGGGATCTTAAAGTCACCATTCTTTCTGTCAACAGTCATACTTGATCCTGAGGACCCTGCATTGCAGCTGGCTTGGTGCTCTTTGCCCCTCTTCTATTCGTTTCCCTATCGCGTAGGACTATTCAAAAGGATACATTGTGCCTCGCACTCTGCTGTCGCGTTTAATAGGTCTCGTTTGACTGGACGCATGCTACCAGGCAGCATGTATTTATTACTTGACTTTGAGCGAATTTTCCTTCATCTGTCCTCGTCCAAGTGCCATGCCTTCGGCGTACACAACTATCGACGTCTATCCTCAGGACGAGAGTGAGACTTTCGGCTCCAACGTTGTGTCGACGCCTCGTCGTGCGTCGACTAGGACGACAAGTCGGACAGAGCAAGTGAGTCAATTAGAATTTTACCTTCGAGGTACAAAAGCCTGACCGAGTATCGTTCATCGCTCAGCGCGCATCAAATAGCCATCCAGAGCCATGGCTTTCAGGAGGCCCTTATCAATATCCTGTTCCTCAGAAGGGCGACCCTTGGGGAGAATGTTTGAAGAAAGTCAAGGACTACGACGATGGCCTTTGCGACGGCTGGCGCGGTGAGGTAGATAATCTGATTGTCTTCGTAAGTCTCGTGCATAGACATTATTCGTCTATAACGATTCTGATATCTGCCGTGTAGGCTGGTCTTTTTTCGGCTGCTGTAACAACATTCGTGATTGAGTCCTATCAATCTCTGCAGCAAGACCCGAACGATGTGAATTCCTTTCTCTTACAACAAATACTCCTCCAACTTTCGACAAACAGTTCCGCCGACGTCGTCCCCTCCCTGCTTCCACCTCCATTTACACCATCTACGACCAACGTTCGTGTCAACGTCTTCTGGTTCATGAGCCTCTCCCTCAGTCTCTCAACCGTCTTCGTCGGTATACTCTGCATGCAGTGGCTGAGAGAATATCAACGCAGTTCCCCGCTTGACCCTCAAGAGGTCATTTCATTACGCCAACTGCGCTACGAAGGCTTAATGGCATGGAAGGTCCCTGAAATCTTGATGTCTCTGCCCATATTGCTGTATGCCTCTCTTATCCTATTTTTCGTCGGGCTTATCGACCTCCTTTGGTCTGTCAACCTGGCGGTTGCCATTTCCGTGACGGTCATATCAGCCTTGGTTCTGCTCTTCCTACTAGCAACAACGTTACTTCCATCTTTACAGCTCTACTTCATCTCAGATAATCAACTCCGCAAACCGCAGTGTCCTTACAAATCTCCTCAGTCATGGAGTGTCCATCGTCTTGTGACTTCGGTCGTGCAGTTCACCAATCCCAGCAGTAGCATTTTCAAGACGTCCTTCCGAGTTGTCAGGTATAAGCCTTTCTTTGCGGACAAGAGTTGGGTGGACCATGACAAGCGATGGCTTGACGCCAGAAACAAGCCTCATACCAGCCAAGCCAACGGCGATATCGTTCAGGGTCTCACTTGGATCGACAAGCATCTTGGGCAGAGTATCGATATGGCCTTTGCGATGTATAACTGCATCAGAGAGCTGCCATCTGTGGCTTCGAAGCAACTGTTGTTCTCGATCAACGAAAAGGCCCAGCAACATTTGAGCTCGCCAAGAATGGTCGAATACCTGAATTCTACTACTGAAGAAGAACGTCGAGAAGTTATTGGGACAATTTTCTTGGAGATTAATAACCACGTATTTCCCCAGCTTGACCAGTATCAACTCGAATCGGTCATTCGAATTCTGAATACACGACTACAGAACATCGTAGATCATGCGGATATAGCTCAAGTTCAGATAAAAGATTCTCTGCCTTTCATCAGATGGCCACTGCGATATGTCCGGGGCTTACCTTCAGGTATGTCTTTCTCCATTGCTGCCTCGTCGATGCATATTGACACCTCGATGCAAGATTTGATTTCACAGTTCTTGTTGTGCATCAGTAAGCTCGTAGCTCAAGGTTTTATGAAAGAAGATTTCGAAGAGGAAATTTGGGATCTGGTGCAACTTATACTTTTGACCCATGATACCCATCACTCGCACACCTTGCACGTCCAGCTTGCCTTCGAAATCGTCGCCGCTTTTGTGGCTAACCTACCGACGAACAACAGCACTGACTCATTCACACGTACACATACAGAAGGAGAGGTCAGGGCTTGCACAAAACACATCATCAAGGCATTGCCTCCTGGCGACTTTGATGATTTGAGACCTTATGCGACTCGAATTCTGTGTGAGGTCGATCTGCAAATGAGAAATCTGGGCGGTCTTGAGGCTATCCTGGATTCGCCTGAAGATCGGAAACGATGGCAAGATATTATAAAGAATTTCACTTGGGTTTGTAGCGATCATAGCAGGGAGAACGAGGGACGGCCATCGTCGGTGTAAGGCTATTGGTCGAGCAAGAATGCTCCCTTGGGCTTACCTTGCACAATACATAGCTTACTAGCCACACACGGCATGGCAAGTCAAGTCGTAGTGATCCGGACTCCCTCATAGCTGTCTGTATCCTTAGTTTTCCTGGCAGACGGGTGCAATATGCCGAGGTAAATCATTACGTTGAATGATTGTCCGAGCAGCCTCATAGTGTCTCTTCCTCGGGTCTTTGACAGCCCAAAGCAAACATTCCGTTGTCCCATCACCAGCCAAGGTCAATTCAATTGAGATACCCTCATGTCAGTATACAAATTTTATGAGCGTGAAGTGCCAGCAAAGAGCACTGGGTAAGTTATCCACGCGCGTGAGGTGTATGTCGAGTCCAGAAAACGCCGAGGCCCGGGAGGCTAGAGAAAAATAAATTGATAAATCGGACTACCGTTAATCTAGACTACATGGAACAAGCCGATATCAACCCTGTACGCAGCAAAAGGTAGACAACCTTTTGTACAATTAATAAATGCCAGTGGAAGACAGAACAACTCGTGTATGGTGTAACGGCTAACATTACCGCCTTTCATTGGGAATCAAACCCCGATTGATCTGAGCGCGGTAGCTCGGGGTTCGATTCCCCGTACGCGAATGCTTTGGGTGCCGCAAGCGCTTAAACTTTTTCATTTTGTTACAGGTGCCTCAAGGTTGAGGCAAGGAATCAGCAAAGTTCTATTTTTAACTCTTGCTGGCCATACAACAGCGTTCCCTTGAACATGGATGTTAAATGTTACTGCATTTACATGTCGGATATGGTGTAACGGCTAACATTGCCGCCTCTCATAACAAGTGCGCGGCAGCTCGGGGTTCGATTCCCCGTATCCGAATTTTTTTTCTGCACTACCAAGCCATCTCTTTTTCGAAACAAGCCTTACAAGGCACCAGGACGAAGTGTTTTGTACCTTGTCAATTGTGGCTTCAAGCAGGTCTTCATAAACTCTGTAGGCTCTAGCAACCTCCTAACCAATAAAAAATTTGCCGTGGACAACTGTCTAGAGTCAATCAAAGTGGTAAGATTCAGAAAGCAACAGCAAAGCTACGTAGAACAAAGTATTCATGTACTATGTATGTATGTATCAGGGGAGGGATATATAGAAAGCAAAAGCAATGCAATTGTAATTCAACAAAGTTTGGATGGGATGGGATGTGTGGAGGGAAAAGGTAATTTGTGGGTTTTCGTAAGTTTCGTATCGGGTTTCATAGCGGGGCGTTAGAAATAACGGGAGTTAAATAGATAAAATACACCTTCGTCCTTTCTTCTTTTTCTTCTTTTCTTTCAACCCCCTCCGCTCTACATCTTCCTCAGAGATTCGTGTCCGTTTCGTTTTCAAGTCCGTGTCGTTAGTCTTCGTGAATAAAAATAAAACAAAGGAATTGATGAAAAGGTTGCAGAAAAGCATAATCCTGATCCTCTAGGCCAGGTAATAACATTAAGGTGCAAATCAAACACGCCTCCGAAAGGCGTCAGAGATCAAACTTCAGCGACTCGACCTTTCGCGGCGAAGGCAGCGCGGGCATGCCCATACCCATGCCGTGCCCCGTCCCACCAAGACCAGCGGCACCAGGAGGGAACACTTGCACACTGCTCCTCTTCGTGGGTGTAGCAGGCGTTCGTGGGGTGCTCCTCCCCGAAGCAGTCTTGCCTGGTGTCCCATTGGGACCCACAGGCCCAGGACCACCAGCCTGTGATGGATTTGGGTTCTTGGGGATGGGGTTCTTCGCGTGTGCGGAGGGCGGGAGGCCGATGAGTCTCGCGACGGTGTAGGGCAGCTCGTAGCCTGCTCGCGTCGCGTAGGCTATGTATCGGGCGAGCTCGAGGTGCAGGTTCGGGTAGTAGGTCGTTGATGCTTTTCGGGAGATCTAGAGAGTGAAGAGGGTAAGTGGAGGGAACACGGACGAGCTAATTTGTTGCTCACGAGTATGATTCGCTCAAGGCCCGAGAGGAAGAGGTCTGCGTGGAAGCGATATGCAGACAGCTCATTTTCTTTGGGCATACCGAGAGCTTCTACGGATTTCGCAATAGCGTTGACCAGCTTCAGCTGCATTGTCTGTTGAGATATTTTGTCAGCATCCTATCCGACACGCCAGGAGAGAAGAGGGAAAGACTTACAAAGTATCCCATAGCTTCAAATTCGACACCACCCGTCATACCACCAGGTGCTCTAGGTTTCTCCACACTATTCTCATTCGTCTCCGAGAGCACCCAAATTGTATTATTCGGATGACAGAACACCCAGAAATAATCCCTGCACAAATCCGACAGCTCCTGCAAATAAGTCTTGTATATCCTAGGCACATGCAGCGACTCAATGAATTCATGAGGCGACACAGGCGCACTAGGAGCCTCTGATGGTGGAGGAGCAGGCGTCAACAACAGCTGGCGAATCAGAGAGAAAAGACTCTTGTGAGGCGCAGGCAGAGTGATGAGGTTGGAGGAGACGAGAGAGCTTTGGCTTTCCCATGCTTGCGGCTGCCGTGGTCGTGGCCCGCCTGGGCTGCCGACGGAGAGGTATGGCCCGTGGCTGTGGCCTGCTCTGCTGGAGGTGGAGGGGAGCGACGAAGGTGGGTATAGGTCGAACAGGAGGAGCAGGAGCTCGATGATCAGTTGGCGAGTGGCAACGTCTCCCGGCTTTTTGTCCGAGTAGAGCAGGGTCACCAGTTGCCCGAAGGGCGTTGGGCAGGAGCTGCGCAAGGCGTAACACCCAATGGAAGACGTTGAGAGAGCCTTGAAGCAGCGAAGAAGTTCGTGTAGAACTTGGTCGTCATGTTGCTCTTCCCTGCGAAGGAGATGAACAGATTGTCCACAGGCAAAATGATTTTCCGTACCTCCACTCGACTTCTAGAATTTCGTTTAGTCTGGTCAGGAGGGCCGAATACCCTCCCAGTTTTAGGAATTCCTGTGACCAACTACGAGGAGATCAACAAAGGAACATAAAAGGCCAATGGTCAGGCTTACGTCGCAGTCTCGTTTCGCAGCAGCAATCTGAGCTTTTTCAGGTCTTCAATATCTAACTGAGTGCTTGACGTGCTCGTAAGGATGCTGCAAAATTTGGTTGGAGAGATATTCCTCGCAGAAATTAACCCCTTTTCCTTGGCCGACTTGGGTCCATGAGACAGATCAACAGTAGAGCAAGAGCCTGCTGCTAAGTTGACCTGGCTCTTGGAAAAGATCTGAGAGCCTTGGAATGAGAAGCCGCGTGTGTGGCTAGGTCTTCGTTGAGGTGAGGAGAGATACGGCGAGTTGTGGGCAGAGACGGGAGGCGACGAGAAGCCTGGGTGAGGGAGTTCTGAGGTGTCTCCACTGAGCGAAGCAAGGGTGGGATGCCGGTGAGGGCTATTGGTAAAGTCCGTGCTATGTGCCTTGCGCAGGCTGTTTGAGCGCGGACTGCCAGGGGGTGATTCGGTGGTGGGTGCAATGGCCATCGTTTGAGACGACTTAATCATGGCTGCTTTTACAGAAGCATCCATTCCATACAGCTTTGGTCTCAATGCAGACGGGATTTGGAGATCATCCTATAAAACTTAATTAGCAACCGAAGAATGTACAGACCCATTTCAACCAACTCACCAGGAGTTTATCGAACGCATCATCAGGGACTTGTGTATCTGCTACTTTAACGTCCTTTGGTTTCTTCGACATCGACTTTTTCTTCTTCTCGCTGAGACCAAAGCCCTTGCTCACTGAGCGGTGCTTTGACTTGGTTGTGGCAGGCACTTGCTGCTGGGGAATGTTCTCCTTTGCCTGGCCATCAACGAGATTTGTTATGACAGTAAAGTCAGCAGACGGAACACGCCTGGGAGGGAGGATGCCCTTGAACATGGTCGGTTGAACTGTGGCGAGAGGAGGTCAAGTTGGATACCGTCCAAATTCGGACACAAGTTCAACCCCAAGGTACGCGTGGATCACCTGACCGAGTATGTCACAGCTCCCATTGTTACGCGTAACGCGGCGGCACTAAGTCACGCACTCCGCTTCTTTTCCCGATTTGGGGTTCCCTTTGTCCCTTCAGCGTCTATATACCCAGCGACACACTGATCTCTGTGGGTCCGCTCTTCTCATCTTTCCCCCGTACCACCATCTAGGTTCTCTCCCAAAAACCAGATGTCGCTCTCCAGTTCCATCGCTGTCGAGCGAAGGGTTTCTCGGGTTGTTCTCGGTGTCCGGCAACTTGTTTCTGCTTCCGTGCTTCCAAGGATGAGGACCGCGTACCGGCAGGATCTCTTCCAGCATCCAGCTTTGTCGACAGGAATGAAGGGCTCAACCTATTCATGTCCTTGACGGTCATCATCCTTCAAACCCTATCTGAGCTGGATCTCTCTACCCTGAGCTCAAGCTCATTGGTCGTGCCAATGTTCAACAGGCCTGCCATACCCGAACATCAGCGCTCACAAGGTCACCAGGAATCGAGGCCCAAGATCCGCAGCCCATTTCGTCTTGCCCTTCTCTCTCGCCTGGTCGTCGTCGTGTCCTCGTGCACAGGTCCCTGGACCCCTTCCCACGCATTCCTACGCTGTCCAAATCCGGCGCACGCTTTTTGTTCTCCCCGTCGCCCTCTATTATCATGCTGATGTGCTCCGGAGGTCCTATTATTGTCATCCCGTCTCCCAATTGTCTATGAATTATCTCTGTCATCCGATGGGAGCTTGACTACCTCGGAAGAACGTCCCCTTTATTGTCTAATCTGCTGAATTCTTATTGTCTTTGGCCGGTCCCTCGCTTAGTGCCCGCTTCCAAGTTTGTCAACATTTCTAAAGGTGGTAAGTAAAGCTCGCGAAAGACAATTAGAGGGTGTCGAGCACGTCGTTCGTGGCGTTCATCTGCGCAAGGTCGAGTGATGAGAAGGTCGCGCGCTCTCAGACCCCCAACTTGAACTTTGTTTAGCCGAAAGGTATAAAGACTGGAGTCAAAGTCGACACATAGTCCTCCAGCAAGGTCTTCATTGCCTTTCGCCTCCTGCCCAGCCAACCCAAGCCACTAAAAATCCGCCCTCGTCTTTTTACATCATCTTCATCTGCCATGGACGCTTTCACTACCATCACCAGCTTCTTCTCGTCCACCACCCCCACTGCTGAGGAGACCAACACCTCCCTGCCCACCAATGAGGAGACCGGCGGTTCGGGCGGAAACGCCTACTGCGTCGTCGCTTGAGATGGTTGTTGCCTCTCATCGCGTTCTGACGAAACTGTAACTTATGGGCATCATCATCGTAAGTCTTCCACTTTCAATGCTACTCGGTGTTGTTCCTGATCTCCAATCCTCTCCTTAGGGCATTTGGGCATTAGCATTATCACAACCACCATCACCCCACATCATCATTGGCATTGCGATACCTCCATGATCACCACCACCACCAACATCATCGCATCTTCAAGACACCAACAACATTTTCTGCCGAGTGCACTGGCATCTTCGACCTTCATCGCTATTACGCCTGCACTTTTTAACGTTACCTTTCGACCTTCGCCATAATCTTATTTGGTTTCTTCTTTTGTGGGACGTTTGTTGTAGAAGTTTGAACATCATTAACATCATTTGTAACATTGGAATGCAACATTACTGCAAAAAGATTTGTAAAATCTACCATCATCTGCGTGAATGAATGAACGGTTGGAAAAATGCTTTTTGAAGGACCTGAAGAGAACCATTCACAGGACAACGAACAGAAATCCGATAGGGCTTGAATAGAGCTCTGGAATTGTTACCTAGGAAATGGAGTGGAGTCGACCCAAGTCCTGTGGTCACTTTCCAAGCACAACAACTATATTCAGAGGCTTCAGCCGTCACCGTTTCTATAGTAAATGAGGCACTTGATCGAATAAATACTAGTAGAATTACATGAGGGGTAGATATTTAACAGCAGAAATTAAAGAATGATGACGCCTTCCACCCAGGCAGTTTCCTCAGAATAATTTATTGATAATCGGCTTTCATCATGTCAGCTAGCTTTTCAGCCACGGCATAGCACGCTCCAGCCTAGAGGAAGAAAACAAAATCACACATTCATAAGCACCAGCAGGAGTCAAAAAGCACAACATACCGTATGTCCTGACACAATCTCAGGGAAGACGGAAGCATCGCACACCCTCAATGCCTTCACACCATACACTCTCAACCTCGAATCAACAACCCCACCCTGCTCAAGCGGAGCCATGCGGCAAGTCGATGTGGGGTGGTACACCGTCTCAACGCGTTCGCGGACGACCTCTTCCAACTCTTCGTCGGTCTTGAGGTACAGCTGGTGGTCGAATTGGGGGTCGGTGGAGTCGTGCTTCAGGAGGGAATTGTAGGGTTCGGATCGTGCAATTTTGAAACCGAGACGGAGGCCGCGGACGAGTTTCATTCGGTCTTCGCGTGTTGAGAGGTAGCTATATGACCAACCAGAAATGGTTACTCAAAGTAGGGAAAGAGGATGAGGTGAGATGGACAAACTTAGGGTCGATTTTGGGGATGTCAAATGGATTGGAAGAATTTAATTCTATCTTGCCATGGCTGGTCGGCCTATTCACAGAGTGCACCATCAGACCAAACGTCTCAGAAATGCGATCAAAGAGTTCAGAATTTACCTGAGAAGGTAAACATGAAGACCAACAGTTTCAATTCCATCAAATAAGACGGACGCGTGGTCCTGAAGGAGAATTAGTGGTATAGGGGATCTTTGGCGAAGAACGCCTCCAAGGGACAATACTGACCTTGTAAGCAAGAGGGGTCTCGAAATACTCGAGATCAGGACTATCTTTTGCGGAAGTGCTGTCGACTAATTTCTCTGGATACTCCGAAGGAGGGAATAACTTGGGGTCATCTGTGCGAACGAAGGCTGCTGCTTCGGCGAACTAGTATGAGAAAGCAGAGATTAGTTGACTTCCTCTTGACAGGGACCCTAAAACCGAGAGAACGCACGTTCATAGACAGAGGACCACCAGTCTTAAGCACGGTATACTGGAAAACAGCTTGCATGAGCTTCAGGACGTCGCCAACGCTCTTTGGCCGCATGTACGCATAAGACTCTGTGAACCCTTTCTGTAGGAAATGCATGTCCACAATGGGGTGGTCTACGAGATGAGATCCGACACCTGGAAGATCGTGGACGACTGGTAAGCCGTGAGCTTTGAGATGTTCTGCAGGTCCGACTCCTGAAAGCATGAGAACCTAGAGTGACGTTAGTATAAGGCTAGAATCAGGATGATGTATTTTGCGGGTTAATAAACATACATGAGGTGATTGCACGGCACCGGCTCTGCCATGGCTTTCAGCAACAGCTTGAAGGAAGAGAAGCAAAGAAAACGTACGAGATGACTACATCTCTCTTCGCAAGAGCCAAATACCGGGGTCCATCCATTGTCCTTGCGAATTCAACACCAGCAGCACGGTGTTGTCCTCCCACCTCCTGCCAAATGATACGGGTTACAGTAGAGTTGATAGCCACTTTCAAATTCGGTCGTGCCAGAACATCCGATGTCAAGTATGCGCCTTCTGAAGAGACACGTTCATATTTGTCGTTGATATAGGTCACTGTAAAACTAATTAGCCTCCAATGAAGGACTTGCAGTGGGTAAGAACGCACTTATCTGGAAATGACCATCAACTAGTGGATAATGAGTATTAGGAAGCACAACGTACCCTAGCTGCTCCCAGAGTCCCTTGCGGTCCATTAAAATCGTTCGTTTCAGGAATACCTGCATTCACACAAGCCTTGACGAAATTGTTGCACCATACCGAGACCTTGCTGTTGAATCCTATCTGGACAGGTCCGGAGGTTCCATGAGCAGAGGGGTCGACCTTGGGGTAGTCTGGGTGAGGCTTATACGATTCGAACTTTCGGAAATAGTAAGACAAGTTCTTGAACGACCATGAGTCGTCGCCTATGATAGATGCCCATTCATCGAAGTCGCCTGGTGCACCGTATTGTGCCCTGGGCGAAAGTCAGTGTTGGAAAGTTAGGATAGTAGGCAAGGGAAATACATCTGTGCATTGATGGATGAACCTTGACCGAAAGGGGGTCAGCATCACAAAAATGGCGGCTGAAAGAGCAACGCACATCCACCGAGCATCCTGGCTAAATAGACATGAGAATAATGGGGGGTAGACTCCAGCAAAGTCAACGTACCTCTCGGCCAAAGCTTCTTTACACTGTTTGCACCGGTCTGCATTTCAGTCCAAAATTGATGAACATGCTTTGCTGCCTTGTAAAGCTTGCTATGAGCGGATGGCAGACGGCTCTCTGCAATAGCGCGACCGCTAAACCAGATGTAACACATTGAAGCTCAATCTGCAGCCATAATCGAGTCGCGCACCTTCCCCCCGACTCAAGCAAAAGCACTCTTATCTTAGGATCTTCGGTAAGGCGTGCTGCCAGTGCGCAGCCAGATGTTCCTATTAGCATCACGCGTCAGGGTTTTCGACTACCTCCAATGACTGCATACGCACCTCCACCGACAATAATAACGTCGTATTCAGGCGGACTTTGACCAGCTGGTTTTCCAACATCTTCCAGGTCTGAAATGTACTTGCGCTTCGTCCTGGACTTTCTGAGATAGTAAGTGATGAAGATGGCTACTGCAGTCGACGAAAGCGATATCGCAGCTCGGGATTTCGGGGACAGACTCAAATATGTCTCAGCTACAGGAAGCTCGGCCAACTTCTGCAGCACAGAATTGAGCACATTAACCACAGACTCGACAGCTTTTGCTGGAAGACTGTCCGACATTGCGTCCGCGTATGAGAAGGAAAAAGATGTGAATGCAAAGGTGAGCAAGGCTGTTTTTTAACACCGGAATTAAGCAGGACTCGAATTGAGATTGCGTTTCAGCGCAGTCTGCCAACGACCGGTGGGGCAATGTCAAGCATCCGAGCCCTGGCGCCGCTGACGAGCTGCGAATGTGTGTTCTGGCTCAATATCACAAGCTACTTGCCGAAGATCATGTGTTGTTGGACAAATGAAGAGATGTGGAAACGTTCACGCGTCCACGAGGAACGCGACCAAGGCGCGACGGCCAAAAATAGAGCCAACAGACTTTCATCCTCCGCCATCACTATTGTCATGAACGACGCTGCACATTATTCGCCGACAGTCAAGACAGAAAACGAAGTTGACCAGCTCGTGGACGACGATGACTTTGACGATGAGCAAGACCAGCCGGGCGGCGCGAATGAAGTCCACGATGTTGCACTCCAACCCCCGACAGATCAACTTCTTACCACAGAGACGCTGCACTGTACGTCGAGTGCGACGTTGACCCAGTATTCCGCTGAATTTCGCGCCTTTCAGTTATGATTCACGAGGGACTAATAACTCTCGATGCTCCGTACCAACGAGGTGCTTCTCGATATATAGCCTCGCCATTACTTTGACTGAGCAAATCTGTTAATTGTTAGATATCGTCTGGCCAGATACCAAAAAGATTTCGCTCATTGATTCCGTCTTTCGCAATTTCTACATCCCTCCTGTAATTTTCGCCGTCCACAAGGATTCAGAAGGCAATGAAACACGCGTTTGCGTAGACGGGAAGCAAGTAAGTACTTATACTGTCCTACCTGATTCCTTTCCGCTTATGCACTGGATTAGCGTCTTACGTCCATCCAGAGATTTATGGATGGATCAATTCCTCGTGAGTATTCAGTGAATTCACTCGCATGTGCAAGGCACTCAACGTTCCACAGACATTGATACTAGGTCAAAGAAGAAATATTGGTTTCGTTCATCGCCCAAAGAGACGGACAAGGATGTAATTCCTCCAGAGGTGATGGAAGAGTTTCAGTCCAAGAAAATCAGAGTTGGTACGACCTCTCCCTGGGCACTCAGATGGGTCATTTGACTTGAGTGAGGTACACAGTTGAATATCACGGTATTGCTCCAGGAATGGAACGAGAAGTCTTCCAACGAGTACAATTGGGCATGCCGTTGACTGCAGCAGGTAAATTTCTATGTCTTCGTAGATGGATAGTTCTCAAATCGTTCCCTTTTTGGTCAGAGAAACTACAAGCCATTGCATCTCCTTGGGCTCAGTAAGAAGATCTTCTCCAATTCTCAAACCTCTCCAAAAGCTCATTTCTCATCATTAGATGGATATGGCATCTAGAGTCAAAGCATATATCCCTTGAAAATGGCCTAGGTGAAAAGCTTCAATGGGACACCAAAAGAGGCCGAGAATTTCAGAACCTCGCGCATATGGTGTTCTGCTGTGAGGGTCTCCCCGAACAACATCTTCCAAGTCCGCAGAAGATGGAGAAATGGATGTCTCGTCTTGACGAACCAGCCAGGGAGTTCAGAGACCGTGTGGATGATGTGCTAAGATGCTTATGGGTGCTCGCCACGGAGCCAAGATACAACCAAGCCTTCACGAGCAAAAGCATCACTCCGCGGATCGCTCCTGTAGAATTTATATTTATTGGTGAGACCTTTCCCTGAACCGATTGTCGATACATACCGATACAAACTCCTTGTCCAGGCGTCCTTCTGTATCTCCTACGACAATCAAGCTACGAGGTGAAGGCCAAAGCGGTGTATCAACTAAGGAAAGGTATTCGATCACAGTTCAAGGATATTCGGAATAATTCCAACGTGGGCAAGGCCATGTGGCGGCTCGTCGACAAACTGCTGGATAACCCAGAACAGTTGGAGGATGCAGACGAAGAGCGTCACTCCACGGGTCGAAAGAGGAAAAAGGCTGCTAGCCCTCCTGACGATGATGACGCCGATGAAGACTATAAAGCAAGGCCTGCGAAATCAAAAGGAACTGGGAAGCCAAGGGGTCGACCCAGGAAGAGTCAGCCGGCCTAAGGTCTGCTCGGGAACCCTCGCAGAACCGAGCATTCTACTTGCATGTATTCCTTTTTCTTTCTCCTCACTTTGAATATTTTTCGAGGAGACTCTCAAGCTTAGACAGCTCGCACAACCCGCTGTCCTTTCGAAATTCCACGCACCCCACGCGCCTCCGACTTCTGGACCTCTGCCTTCAGACGCTTTGTACAAGATTGAAGAATTTGGTTTTCATGCACTCCATCCTGTATTCTTTGCATTACTCTTCACTGTACCAATAGCGCCCAAATTTGTAACAAGTATGAATGCTTCGGACTCTCCTCAAAGCTTGCAGGAGAGTACAGCTGCTTCAACCCCAGTTATTCAGAAATTAGGCGCATGGCCGCTTGTTGATGTCTATTGAATTGCAAAGCCGCGACGACTCTTGACCAGTTGACCCCTGTCTCATCTCACAGCTCTTCCTTTGTTCGTCCCAGAATGCTATCTCATGCTGCAGAAGCTTTCTAAACTACTTCAAGTGCTCCAAAGTCCCAATCTCGAACTTCCAAACGTCAAGAACCACCGATTTTCTACCCTATCACTCATACTTGCCTTCCTGACAGAGGCGCCTGGGGCTTCGTTGCTCGCTAATCAAATATTGAATCGCGTGAAGGTCGTCGATGCTGAATGGGCAATTCAATTCGAGGACAGCGATGACATCGAAATGCTGTCAAACCAACTGAAGCGGAAAGACCGCGTTCGGATGAGTCTCACACGTTGGGCTCAGGATTGGTTCGAGGGTTTTCTGCTTGCCAGTATGCCCTAACGACTTGGTTCAATCTGTCTCGTAAAGGCTGATACCTTTATCCTCTTATATGGTACGCTCTGAGAGCCATCGCAATCCAGAGTCTGCTATGTTCTCTCCTAACGAAGGGCGCGGGATTCTTAAAGCCGAGGTGCGCCTTGTCTTCGATTTTTCTCGCATCCCTAATTCGAGGGCAGCTTTGGCTGCGTGATGGATGTCGTACGCCCTTTCTGGGCTTGATTGACCCGCAGGCTCCCAAAGATGAGGTGGTTATGGATCCGTCGCTTCCACACGACTTCTCTTTATTCACCGACATCGGACATATCCTCCCATTCTGGATTGGGAGCAGACCCGTTGTATATTCCTACCTGAAAACTTTTGGAAACCTCTCCATACCCTTTGAAGATATTCAAGCTGCGTTATCTAGGCCTCCAAATTCAGCCGTTTTTGATTTGGCTTGGAGGAACTTGTTTCACAAGTTTGCGATCAGCATTCAGTATGACCCAGCCATGGACCAGTATATCCTGCGTTCATACGACCCCGGTGTACCCCCTGTCGTTTCGGAGCACAAGAACAGGCCCTTGCTTGGTCTGCACGCTGGCCTGTTCACCGATATGGAGTACAGGCTTTCCGGTGAATTTTGCAATATCCACCATGCGATCTGCAAAATCCTTCATACTTCAGGAGCTGGCAATGCCATCGACGATATTCTAAATGTCGAGGTTGGAGCAAAAGAGATGGGGTTGCTTTGTCTATATGAAGACTTCTACGAAGTCGGAAGTGATCATAGTGAAGAAGAGTCATACAGCTTCCTTCAACTCCGATATAAACGTGCTGGGATCGACCTCCTTGACAGGAAACTCGGCGAGTTGGCAATGGCGCGCTCGATGTGTCTTACACCAGATATAGGTTGGAAACGTAGTTCGACAGTTTATGACATACTTTCGTCCTAGTCAAAGCTTGCCCAATAAATGTGTTTGACGAGCCGAATGCCCCGAAATCTTGACGAACAAATCAGATGGCAGACTAGGACTAAAAGCGTAATCCACAGGTGTGAAGGTAATTAATTATACCAGATAGCTTGCCGAGCAGCAATGCTTGGGAGTAGTACAGGGGTAGTAGGCGACATACTTCACGCCTTCTCTTCCCCCAGCTCGCGTTTGATCATAACTGCAAGATGTTCTGCGCTTGCTAGGACCGCCCCTGCCTATAAGTCCAGTCAATAAAAATATCAACTTTGATCTGATTTGTGAAGAACGACGAACCGTATGCCCGGAGATGATCTCAGGAAAAATGGAGGCATCGCACACCCTCAAACCTCGCACACCGTAGACGCGCAGTTTTGAGTCTACTACGCCCCCGTCCTCCAAAGGCGCCATGCGGCAGGTGCTTGTTGGATGGTATAAGGTCTCTACGCGTTCACGAACGACGTCTTCTAGCTCCTTGTCCGACTTCTGATCGATCTTGCTATCCAGCAGAGGACTAGGGTCATTTAAGTCCAACCTAGAGACTAGAGGTTCTTGTTTGCCAATTTTGGCGATGAGTTTAAGGCCACGCTTGAGTTTCTCGACGTCGTCAGCACTGTCCAGATAGCTAGAAGCAGCAGGCCAAGTCAAGTCAGATGGAACAATATGGTTGGGAGATACTTACTTCGGATTCAGCGAGGGGCTCTCAAAGGGATCCGCTGACTTGAGGCGAAGCGTGCCTCTGCTCAGGGGTCTACGCCACACCATCAACCGCTGTGCTCTAAGCCATATCAAAGATTTAGATACATACCTCAACAAACAAGCATGAATAGCGAATGTGTGCATAGGGAACATAAAGGCACCATGATTCTGGAAGAGGAGGATCAGCGACCTGTTGAAGACGATCTCCGAATCTTTACTGACTTTGTAAGCCATAGGCGTCGTAAAAATCTCCAGATCAGGACCATCGGATCCGGATGTGCTGTCCTGCAGTTTCTGTGGAAATTCGCTCTCCGGGAACAGCGTAGGGTCGTCACTACGGCAGAAAGCTGCAGCCTCTCCGAACTGGCGGATACTTAATTAGCGTCCTGCTCGTCCCAAGTGGCTGACATGAATGCAAGCATACATTATTTGCCAGCGGCCCTTTCTGTTTGACAAGATATTGATACGCAGAACCGAGTGCCTTGAAGACCTCGATGAGACTGCGAGGGTTGATGTGCTTAGGACAAGTGAACTTGTTCTTGTAGTAGACATCTACCACAGGATGATCGACGAGATGAGAGCCGACTCCAGGAAGACTGTCCACGACAGGTATCTTCATCTCTTCCAAGTGTGTCTTCGGACCAATCCCAGAGAGCATCAAAAGCTTCCAAATGGCATCAACTGCCAACCAAGCCACCAGAAAGAAAGCTTATCCTTACCTGGGGGGAATGAATTGCACCAGCGCTATTGAACATCAGGAAACCGATCAAACCGCTACAGAAGCCGCAGAAACGGGCTGGCATACCAGAGAAGAATATCCCGCTGCGATCGGGCAGTAAACCGACGCCCACTCTTGTTCTTCGTAAACTCGACAGCTGTCGCCTTAACAAGGTCTCCCTCTTTTTCCGTTATGATTTTCGTCACCGAGGCGTTGATGACGACGGTCAGGTTGGGGCGATCCAAAACCTCATCGGTAAGGTATGCAGTCTCCGAAGAGACACGCGTGCGTGTCTCGTCGATGTAGGTCACTAAACGTAAGATGTATGAATCAATTGCTTAACATCTCAGTCTCATTCAAGTAACTTACTGATCTGAAAGGAAGGAAGTAAAATATGTCAGGGGCAGCATCAGAATGATATACGATAGAAAAATCACCCTGTTTACACCTCGAGTGCCATGGGTAGTCGTGAAGTCGGCGTTGTATGGGATGCCAATGTTTGTACAGGCCTTAATGAAGTCCTCGGAGCCTTCAGAGAATTCACTGAAGTAACCTACGCGCATCGGCCCATCTGCTCCTTTCATCAGCTTGTCCACGTTAGGATAATCAGGGTGTTCGACATATGTCTCAAACTTCCTAAAGTACCTGTGTTTCTGGCGTGAATATCATCCGCACACAATTTCATAAGGACAACTGACTGTTTGATGTTCTCCCAAGACCAGGCATTGTCACCGATAATGCTTGCCCATTGGTTGAAATCGCTTGGACTGCCATATTGGGCCCTAACAAGACAGTCTTAACTCGGAAGACAAGCAACATATGATGAGTGATGCTTCACATTTGAGCATTTATCGAGGAGCCTGGTATTTTGTGCGTGTTCATGAAGGTAGGACGCCATATTGAATTGCAAACTCACAGCCGCCTAGCATCTTTCCTAATCGTAAGCTATCAACGAGCAGTTGATATCAGGGTAAACCGCCGAATAGCATGTACCTCTCGGCCAATATTTTTCCTTCCCTTGAGCATTAGTTTGAGGCTCAGTGTACAGGTTGTA
Source organism: Gymnopilus dilepis (assembly GCA_002938385.1). Lineage (NCBI taxonomy): Eukaryota > Fungi > Basidiomycota > Agaricomycetes > Agaricales > Galerinaceae > Gymnopilus > Gymnopilus dilepis. The sequence continues at coordinate 37,975 of NHYE01001416.1, read as the reverse complement.
GACATGTTTGCCACGGAATAGAAGAGAGAAGGCAACAGGAATTCGAGACAGGAGTAGGCTTTTTCCACTGACGTAGATGCCCCGTAAGTCACAACCGGGAAATTGCTTAGCTGTGGCATCTGAGAGGACACACCTGATGCCAGACTCGAGAAGAAGAACCTTGATGGAAGGATCTTCAGACAAACGTGAAGCAAGTACACAACCTGCCGTCCCTGCAAGCCGTGGCTAACGTCAAAAGTCCAACGAAGACAGATATGCATTGGACTCACCTCCTCCGACTACAATGAAATCGAACACCTCGGACTGTGTCCCTAACCGATCTGGACTTCCTATTATTTTCTTGTTAGTCCCAACAAACAGCTTTTGGAAAACCCCCATGAGGAGTCAAGGCGATGATACAGTCCACCGACAGAAATTTGTAGGTGTTCCCTGGCAAATCGCAGGGACCAAGGTTGAGGGGACATAGCATGATCGACGTGTGAGCGATATAAGTAGTGGTGGGAAGCAGATCTAACCAGCGACGCCGTTTAATTCGAACGACCTTGACACATGCGTGAATGCTCCAATTGAACGTCTCGGTTTGAAAAGACAATCACATTCCAGAATTCCAACCGCGTATGGCAAAGTGGACACTGGTGGCTGGTCACATTGGCAGAAGAAGGGAACAGAACTAAGCATATTGGGAAGTGTTTACATTCCCTCATCACTTTATCCGAGTTGTAAAATGGAGACCCGGAAGCGGACAGAAAGGTTGTACAGCAGGGCACCGATCCAAACCCCACAACTGTCAACCTGAGCCTGCAGAGATTCCAGTCGACGAGTGCTTAAAATCTAGAAGTTGAAGCAATAACACGCGGGTGGTAAACTGAGTGCTTCTTTACATCGTTACCTCGCGCATAACCAGTATTAAAACATTTGCGTTCAGTCCCAGGCGGAAGGTACATCCTTTGTGTGATAGAAAGAGCAAGTTCGGGAGCAATCCATGCCCAATTACCTTGCTTGCAAGGTCTCTCTCACCCCCATAATTCAGGGTCCTCGTTGAACCGGCAATTGCCGACTTGTCACGTGAAATTCCAGAAAAATCCGCGACGCGAGGCGCACCACTGAGCTCACCTTAAGTTCCTCCATCCCTCTACCTTGCTAACGGTGACACTTCGTCAACATTGCGAAGCGATTCGAAAGCTCTACACGCTTCTCTATGCCTCTATCTACGAGCGAAATTTCTCAGAATACATAGTAAGCAGTGATAGGGCTGCATTGCAGCTTGCTCACTGTGACGAGTTGATGTCAGATTCAAATTGTGTGAGATGAGCGCGCCGTGAACCCATCTATCAGTCTCCCTTATTTATTTTTTTTCACGCCTATCAGCAAGTGCACCTACGGAGACTGGGTTTGAGTCTAGTAGTATACTTGTACAACAATCTACGTAAATGAAATCTCTTGCGAGCAAGGTTTTTGCCGACGGAAGTCGGCGCTTCCCTAGTTGCTGCCGAACCGCGAGAATCTGAATCGGAGTCAACTGAGTAGAAACTCCGCTTGAACCGGTGCTGGTTGGCTTTACCAGTGCTATAACTATCATTTAAGTACATACAGCAGACCTCTACGCAGGCATGCTAGTCCGATGATCCAGCTGAGATAGTCGTATGAAAAGATTGTCTCCTCATCCGTCATTTTCTCTCCTAATTGTCAGGGCTGCCAGTACATCTTTCTCTATTACCGACCCTTTCCGGACCTTCAGTGACCCGTAGGCCATCATGATGGTCTTATGCAGGGCGTTCAGGTTCCGAGTATTCGTCCGTGAAGTAGTATATCCCTTGCAGGTAAATTGATCATTGTATATGTAGTTGCTGCGCCATCACCTGCCTCCTCAACAGCTGCGAATCCATAGAAGGCTTCCCTTATGTGCTGATGGAGCCGACTGCGACTAGATCTCTTCTATGATCTTTCAAGAGACAACTGCCTTCCGCCGTGTATGTATGCAGTTATCAGCTATCATGGCAATTCAAGAATTGTTATGGGCAACTATTTTGGACGAAGATGTCATGGCCGCGATGAATGAAGCAAGGTACCCGGTACAGGACCCCAATCTTAGCTGGAGATAACAAGTCCCTTCCTGAAGCTTGTATTCCCTAACATTCGGGTACGCAGAACATAACAACGAGCTGTAGTTTTGTAGTCTTATTCTGGTTTGTTCGAAAGCTGTCTCTAATTCACAGTTTCAGAGGACTCGAGGCAGTCATATAAAGGTGGGGTAGAAACCATGTACCCCCTTCTTTTCTTTACGCCGCATTTAGGTTTCCAGCCTCTGGGGATTTTCAATTCTGCTATCTCAGCTGTGTCACTGCCTTGAATTTAAGTTTCCTTGGTCCCATGCTTGGCATGGACACGCTGGATAATGTTATACACATATAGTTGGCACTCTATTCTCTGTGTGCTTGTGCTCCAGCCACTAACGCAGCACGGTGAGCTCTGCCGCCAATCGACCACCTATAGGGCTCGGGAGGTTTTCGTGTCAGAGTGGCTTGAGAATGTGCCGGCCGCGATTTTTAATACCCAGCGGCCTGTTGCCAGTGGCGCAAAACTCCGTTTTTTTTGGAAAATTCCATTAACGTCTACCCGAGTCCCCGCCAACTCCGGAAATGGATCCATGGAGAGCTGTCTGTCCTCGAAGGACTGCGCACCTATAATTGCTGCCACCTTCTAGCAGATGATACCATCTCACAGGTGTGCCTTTACCAAGATTTCACAATTCGATATAACCTCTGTTTAGGTCAAAGGCGCCTACCATCAAAGGATTCGACTTTGACGGCGCCTTGACGTGCTGGCCGTGCAACCCCCACCTTATCGCTTGCACCGCCTCCCAACGTAACAGGATTTGCCGAGCCCTTCTGACCCGTTTATTAACCAGCTGCCAACGCGCAGAAAGGCCTCAGGTACCCTCCTGCCGTCCATGACATGCAAGTCTTCCATCCCCTTCCCGGCTTCGAATAACACTACTCTCCAAGAACAATTGAACCAGACGCTATGGCAATTGTTCTCTTTACACGCCAACGGGAACACAGCGTCTCTCGGTGATACTCTGTTTCTTTCCAGCATCTACTGTTCAATGGACTCTGCAACACAGTGTTATGGAATCTGTCCTAATGCCGACCTAGCAGGTGAGTCCGCTCTAGTGGTATAGGACTGATCGACTCACCGACTTTTTGTAGGCGTCGGTGTTCGAACAGCTTTCTGGATATCAAGTATTCTACAGGGTACGATCTCTTTAATTAAGTTTTCTCGAAGTCGAAAGCTCAACGACATATCAAAGCAATCCTGGTGGCCATATCTCCTGAAGACTCCACACAAGGAGGTAAGTTTCATGTAAGTTCACTGATGTGAGACATAATGACTGACTACCTGGTATCAGCCTGGACAGCAGCCGTCCTTACAGCGTCGGTCATTATACCCGCCATCATCCAGAAGAGACAAGGAAATCTGTCGATATATCATGCTACCCTTGTCCTCAATTTTGCGTCTTTCGCGTCTCTGGTCTCTTTAGCAGTCGCACCAATGTGCACGGTTTGGCGGCAGGGTCCTACCGAGGAAGATGCCTTGAGAACATCTGATAATGGCAACCCTATAATAGAGGTCGCCCTTTATGGCGAAGAAGGCTCTCCAGAGTCTGATGAAGATCAGTTGACAAACCTCCCGAAGCGGAAAGTCCACCGCGAACGGTTAATGTTATCGTTAGCATTGCTCACACAGGTACGTCCTTACTAGTGTTGCTGTTGATATACCCCTTATGCCCTTTTCAAAGGTTGCTCTTCAATGGACATGGGTGGCAATACTCTTTACAGATCCAAATTACTGCCAGAAAGCTTGCGTTCCTGAGACTATCGTCCTGTTATTCGGGTTCCCTTTGTCTGTACACGAGCTCAATCGTAAATATTACGCCTTATGGCTGCTGTGGCTCCTTTTCAACCTGTCTATAACACTAATATGGGGTACAGTGTTGGTCCACAGCAGCTCTCCCTCTGTCCACCCAATCCTTTCTAGGCAACCCTCCCGAGTCGATTTGAGCTTGACTTGGAGGGACCGCTTTCCATTGGACAAAGGCAGGCTTTTGGTTCTATCAATGAATTCTTTGGCCTTCTTGCTTGCGGTATTGCTGTTGGTATCTTCGGAGCTTCAGGTAACAAGGAATTGTCTTCTTGGTGGAGAAAATTTTGACTGGTCATTCGGGTACGTTTGGTGTGTTCACTGCAAGAGTGCCGTAACTCACTCCACGTAGTCAAATAGCGGCCCTCCTTGTTGCGTAAGTTGTCATCCAATTTATGTCCCGTTATCGATCTCCCAGATCTGACTGTTGCTGGTGTCTAAGGCTGGTCCCCGCCTGGCCAATCCTTGCAGCGATTGGGGCACGGCTGAATTATTACAGGCAGAAGTCGGACACTTCGTTCTCTCCTGAAGACGCGGAAAGTAATCTTCAACCCGATCATGGCAGCAACGTGCCTGCATCTCCTGTTGCAGACCTAGTGATCCTCGACGAAAAGTCGAGCAGTACAGTCGAGGTCTTGTGTATCCAGGAGACACCTTCAGCTTCCTGACACCGTTCCAGTGCTAACGCCACCTTTCGTCGAGAAATGGAACGGATTGTTAAAGTCTGTTTGTTCCCCACACCCCATTGTCATTTACTACGGACATCGCCGCTCATTTGACGACCTACATGTATTAAGCACTGTAACTGTGCAGCCAAATAAATACCCTTTTAGTTATCAACATGTCTATATTTCAAGTTATAATGATAGTCTATCTATGCATTGGCCAATTCTATATCGTCTAAAGGTCTAGTATAAGTTATTTCCTTCCAAATAACCGACCAAAGAAATGGAAGATTTTGGGTTTAGGCGGCAAGATTTCCCACCTGAAGCGGTGGATGGTTAAGCCGGGAAAGAGGTTGAAGGAATAGGTTCACGTACTGGATTATCAAGTTTCCTCTACCAACCACCCCTCCATTCTCCCGCGTAGGCATCCCAGCGCCCTGTACGATACTACGCCCTTTCAGCAACTTGTCTCGTGGATAATCGATCTGAATGATGAGACTCCGACCGTCAATGCCCATGAAAGGAACCTTGCCTCCTTGTCGCCGCAACGTGTCAACCCAGGGCAGCCGAATGACCATGATCAGATCATCGAATAACCTCACGAAGCGATCGTGGGGTAGCTCCTCGATGATGAAGGCAATATCCTGGAATACACCCTTTTGCCATTCATGACCCACATTGCGACAGAGAATACGCGTCCCAGCTCGACACCCGGGAGGAATGTCTATCTCTATCACGACATTCTTCGACTTGCCCGATAGATAAGAGCGTGTGATGCCGAACCGAAAATGCCGTCCAGTGAACAATTCTTCGAGGCTAGCGGTGAGCGAATAAGCCCACTCGCCCGATGGGCCCATACCAAACGAGTGTAAGGGTATCGAGTAGGGCGGTGTATGGCTTCCGGCATCTGAATGATGATGGGACGGAGTAATGTGCGCACGACAATTTGAAGGGTCTGTTCTGCTGTGTATATGAGGAAGGACGCATATTTAGATAAGTAAAAGCGGGGGATGACTGAGTGCCTTACCTAGTGCTCGTTGCCTTGGAAGACGTATTACGTGCAGGGGTCTGAGAAACTGGAGTGAAAGGAGCAGGCGGGCGATAGAGAGCAGGGCCCGTCCCAGAACTCTTGAGAGGAGCTTCATACTGGAAAACGTTCGGACTGAGAGGCTTGTGGCGATAGTGAGATGCTAGGGTTTCGGAAGGCTGTCGTACACCCTGCTTCCAGGATGAGCGAGGAACTTCTACGTTACTGGAAGCGGGGGTTGTGAGAGACTCGGTGCTGGACGCTACCATGTGAACAAAGGAGTCGACTGAAATGGATGACTCGCTGCTGGTCTGGTCCCCTAAGGGAGGAGGCCTTCTTGCTCGGTGAGGCTCTGGACGATGCCTGAACATTGCTGGGTTGAAGGGCTTGACGAGTCCTTCTCGAACAAGGGTCCTATAAGCATCTGTAATCTGGCAAAGAAAAAAAGAATTAGATTAGACATACGGAGATTGAGCCGGACATACCTCTAAGAAACGTCTTGCCGACGTCTCTTTGTCGTAACTGTTAAAATGGCGATCTGGATGCCATGTCAAAGCCTAAAGGGCGATGAACACATCCTCAGGATACTATAGAGGCTGATGAATGTCTACCATTGTCCTATATGCGTTCTTGATCTCATCGGGACCCGCCCCGTCAGATACATCGAGAATTCGGAGGGCGTCTTGAACGGACATAGAAGACATGAGGAGATGTGGACGCTTGAAGGCAAGCGCTGAAGGGACATAGGCATGGTTGCTTCGTCTTGGCCTCTGCCATTTATACTGGTGATCCTTCTTTCGCAGTCGGCTTCAACCGACGGTAGAGGTGTCGAAGACCAACAGATTAAGAGCAATAGATCTATGGATTCCTCACACGTATTACGGAGTGTCGGAATGCACTAATTCCATATGGCATATCAATCATCGAGGCCTACGCCTCATGTCCATCGCGTTGGGCGTAGCAGGGACGGGGAAGTTGAAATGAAATCGCCAGGAGTTATAAGGTTGAGCTCTGTTCGTCAAAATCTTTGTTGGATGCTGGAGGCCTCGCTAGATGGCTGCACCACTCCAGGCCGACAGAGAACCGAAATGAAGCAATATGGCATTGCACTGTTTGATTCAGCCATCTGACTGTTGCTGCCGTTAAACGGTACTCAGCCGTTTATGAATCGCCTGCAATTGGTTGAGGCCCAGATTCTGCATCCACCTAAGGCAAGTGATGGCATTCTAATGAGAGACGTCTTCTGGAACACTGGCAGAGTCTCTCGTGTTACATCCAGGAGGCAAGTTCTGTTGCAATGCCGTCAGCGTTAATCGTTGTGGTTGTCAGTATGTAATACGGACTCGGAAACAGCCAGTACATAGGGATCAACTTGCCAAACAAAGCTGATAAAGTCTCCGAAGGCCCTTTCATACTGCTATCATGTCAATGTTTCAACGCTTATCATCGAAAATATAGTCGCAGAACAGGAAGGTTCAATCAAAATTAGCAAGGCTACGGCTCTACAGGACCGAATCCGGGACTCCCAGTTTCTTTGCGAACTTGACAAATCACCTTACATGGTTCCAGAGTCCACCGGTGACAACGTATCGTGCACACCGATAACGGCTGGCTGCTATCGGTAGGGTAGTTCACACAGGACCAGCCCTACTACATCCCCCGGGAAAGAACTCTTTTTTCTCCTATAGAACCCAATCTACCCTGCATAGAACGCTATGGTCTATTGTCAAGGTTGCACCCCGTTTCCGCTGCAAATGACACAGCTTTAACGAGGCTTTGCTTCTCGTGCCCACCTCCTGACCATCTTCGAGGTCATCGAGATAACAGCAACGAGTACAGCTCGAACTTAGCCACCCCTCGATCTCTAATGAATTAGCCGAAGCGGACGCACAATCATCTTCTACCCAACCTATGTCGTTTAAGCTGGCAAGGTTGAAGCGTGGCGCTTGTATTCATTCTTATATTCTCATCTCCTGCAAGCATCACACCTTTTCTTGCAATGTCTTGACATACCACGCGTCCACGACGCTTCTCGACCCTGGCGAGTATCGACCTGCTTCACAAGTTGTATTGGCCGCAAAGAGTCCTGCAGGTCGACGAGGGCTTTGGTTAAACACAGTCGATGGCCAAACATTGTGGCCAAGAATTTACACTACAGTCGACGAAGTGGTTTTCTTCAACTCTCGCTTTGTTGCTTCGACAGATAATGGAATCTACCCTGTAGACGGCAGATGCCTGATTGCGTCTATTAAACCCTTATCTTTTGCAAATTCATGCACAAGTTGCCTGTCTGGAAATTTCAAGCCGAGGATCAATATTACCGCCGCATAATCAAGTCTTTTCAAGAGTCGAATGTGATTGTAGGGTATGGGCAGGAAGTCAGGTTATCAGGGTCCAGGTAACCATGTTGAATCCAGATGTCTTCTCGAGGACGTCCCGCTCTTCATGTTTACCTGCAACTGCGTGGCCAGAATCAACAGCCGTTTGGGCTGGAAGCAGGATTAGGAATTGGCGAGATTTAGATTCCACGATGCTACTATCACAACAGGGAATCTTCCGATGTCAGTGCTCGCCTACTTTTCACCGGGACTTTTTGATGACGTGCTCAATCAGAAGAGGACTGCCAATATTTTTCCCCATCGCGTAGTTGGCTCTTCTTCAACAAATTCTGGGATGTTGCCCCTATCAAAGCGCATTTCATCTAGTGTGACCATTCGCGTTCTTAGACCTCAACGGTAAGCATATGTTCGTGAGTCAAGAAGCTCGGTTACCTGTAGACCAACTTATATCCCAAGACACACAACACGAAAAGAGGCTATAAGCCTTCAGAAACTGGAATGATAAATTAAGACGATTCCCACTCACGATAGCAAGATATGAAGAAACGAAGAGTGGAACCCAGTTGCCGATATCCTGATCTGGTACTGGACCGTCACCGATTTCCCAAGCTTCAGTTTCTTTAGCCTGGAAAACTCCTCAGGAATCGTCCATAGTTAGGCTACTTACCCATGCGCCAAGGTCCATCACGCGTGAAAACATACCATCCGTTAAAGATCAGAATAAGTACACACATGACAAAACCATAGACTGCGATCTGCAACAGTCAAATTAGCCTCCAAAGGTTAAAATCGACTACGAGGTGGAAAGAAGGCGCGTGTCCGGCTTCTCAGTGGGAAATCTCACCCAGGGCTGCAGGCGATATCTGTTTTTGTAAATATCTTCGCTATGCCTTGCCTTGAACGTTGGGTCCCTTTTCTCCGCAGCCAGGGTCCCTTGATACCACCTAAAGTAATGAAACCATGTGTCAGCGAAATTTGTGTGAACTATTTGACGTTAAAGGCTAGACACCTCAGGTACGTAAAGACCATGCCAATCCAGGCAAGCAACGCGGTGGTAGTGTTCAATGACGAAAGCCAATGGAAAACCTGCCAGAAGGCGTTTTTAGCCTAGCCTTCCGCAAATGGAAATGGGACTGACTTCTATTGCGTTCGTTGATTCAGACACGGACATGTAGGCAAGCATAGCGAAGCTAGCGGATACGAGAACGCCGACCCAGGGGATAACGGTTTTATTGTGTTCACTACGGAAGATCCCTGCACAAAACTTTGGAGCATGCCCGCATCGTGCTAGATAATATAGAAATCGGCTTGAGATGTAAACTCGACAGCAGGATTGTCGTCAGTCAGAAATCACTTGTCGAACAAGAAGAATTTACCATCCGAGACGGCGGCACTGAAGGCTGATATGACGAATGCAGCGTTGCAAATATGTGCGAGGCCTTTAATACCGGATTTCTGTATGGCGATTACGAATGGCGAGGAGTAGACTTGGATATTGCCAGGACTCGTTCCATTGTTGGTGCTTATTGGAGAAGGTAGCTTGTCGGACCCCACCAACAAGCCCGCGACGAATACTGCCAGGACGTAGAATAGGGTTCTATGAGAGTGGAGCTGATTAGGAAATTGGCGAGACGTCGAGCATGAAGAATGGGACTTGCATCCGTATCCAGACCCGATTTACTGCGCGAGGAATATTCTGTACCCATTGAGATACGACTCTCGTAGCAGCTTTCAATCATCTACCTTGGCAGGATTCTGCACCTGAACAGGGATCATCTTCGGGTTAATATCCAACGGTCGCAAAGCATGAAAAAACGAACACACCTCGCCGGCAGCCACACCTGGCACCTCTGTGCCAAAGAACGCGAAAACCGCCTGTGCAAGGTCATGCAAGGTCAGTCATGGCGACAGTGACTCCCATTTCTGTATCATCACCTGAATCATGGACGACCATACGCCCAGAAACTTCCCAAGAGACCCCTTAATTCCTCGATACTGTATGAACGGTCCAGGGTTTCTCCAATTTTTGAAGCCAATAAATCTGCGCAAGCAGTAAGTAACCGAAATGGAGGTCATCGAAGGCACTTGCTCTCGGTTTGGACTGCCACCCAGGTCAATTATGATCCCGGTAATAATGAGCACAATTATCGTAAGAATCTTGAAACAGCTAAAAAGAAACTCAGCCTCGCCGTAGGCGCGAGCCCCGAAGCAGTTAATGCCAATGGCGAGGAACAACTATGAAGGGCCCATGGCGACTTGAGCATAGGGCATATAATGACAAGATAAGCTTCGCGCAACAACGAACCAGGACTGTTATTGCAATCAGATTAGAGCGCCTATGCGAGATAATCATTAATAACACGTTGACTAAAGTATCGGTCCATGCTGACCTTATGGTCGCCTCGGTTGCATCGGGAAAAAACCCATTGAACAGGATCGCTGCCGCGCTCAATTCTGTTGGCAAGATGATAGTCCTTCGAGTGATACGCAGGTCAATGCGTCATCCTACACATCCTCTCTCGGACTGACCAGTTATACCAAGCGTTCCATCCTGAGGGAGATTTTGCTCGTGAGATGTTTGCAATTCAGATGGGCGGACTTCTGTACCAAGCGCAAAGCCAAGAGCGGGATCAACATAGAGCCCAGCTAAACCCACGGGTCCTCCAACGTTCGGCCTGCATGGTCCACCAAGTTAGTTGCGGGTGTATGACAAAGTGCAGCAAGATTCATTCACACAAAAGCGACTATTTCTCCTATCGATATCACCTTTCATATCATTAATGCCAGTGTGCCACTTCTGCGATGCAATTCCGACTTACGACGGACCAGACGACAGTTCCAGTAAGGACATATCCCTAAAAAGCGTAAGAGTATCTCAGAAAGATGAACTGAGCAGCAGCGAGCCTTGAAGAACGCACTAAAAGCGTTCCGAGAGGCCCAGCATGCTGCAAAGCTAAACATGATCACAAGAGTTGACAATTAGAGGCGGTTTGGAACGGTTTGAAGTTTTTATGCCCATACCTGTCGCCGTTCCGATATACAGTCCAGTGCTGCAACAGAAATTACTTGAATAATGGAGTACATGATATGATATGTGGGCTATCTGGGCACCCTATGACTCCTCCTGTGCAGCAGGGATTTTCTTGAGTATGGCACTGGGCGCGATGCGCAATCTAAACTCACCAATTGAGATAACGCTAACTAGGGTCGAGGGTCGATTTCCGTAAGGCAGAGGTGAGAAATGCGAAACTTACTATGTCTGCAAAGAGTGATAGATTAGGTCTATGATACTGAGTTGTGAATTTACAAGCATACCTCCTATTGATTTGAGGTGGAAGCTCTTGCCCTATCTCACTCCACCTATTCACAAATAGTCAGATTTAGTGCTCGAGAAGCACTCAAAGGCAACGGAATCCTACCTCTTCTGGTACTTCTCGAGCCGTACGCGCGCTAAATCGAATCTGTAGTTGATTTTCTGTCTAGCGGAGCGACGAGTATCGTTCCGAGAAAGCTTGGGAGCGGAAACACTTGGTGTCGAGGTAGAATGAGAGCCTGCAGTGGAAGGGCGGCGGAGACGAGTGTGTGCCTCCATTACGTCCGGAGGAATTAAAAGTTGGATGCGCATTGACCTTAAGTATATGGATAACACATCCCCCGAGCCTTCGAGGCAGTACAAGTGTATTTTCGGATCGAGACTCCACACTAAGAGCGCCAAAATCGACTCTTTCCGAACGCCCGAGTATAATGAAGCTTGTAGATGGGATGGGCATCAAGGCAACCGTAAATTGTCGACAGTCCTGGTCGCCGTGTGTATACGGGGAACACTTTGCGCTTCGGTGATCGGGCAAGCACGGCGGGGACAGCGCAAAAGCGATGCACCTCAAGATAGAGAATGCCGAGAAAAGGACAACGAATCTGGGCACCCATGAATGTCGCACTTCCTTTTTTTGAAGATTGCTCTGAATCCATACAAACAACACCCAGGTGAAAATCAAAGCTATTTTCCAGAAATAGGAGAACTCTCAACGTCAATATTCGAAAAAGAGAAGCGTCGAGGTAACCATAAAAGTGGCTTCTCACCAATGCGATGCGGACCGAATATTGCTGAAGAAGGGTAAGCAATTCGTATTTCTGTGCCTCGTATGCGCAGTGTATTGGCACAACTTGGCTTGCAATCTAGAAGGACGCACTGAACCATAATGTGATTGATTTGACGTAACGGGAATATTTGAACAAGGCTGTGTCCCACCTTGAGAGAGGTGCGGTTCCTAACTTGACATCAAATGGGTGGGTGCCTTGAGGCGATCGATTGCGAGAACTGAATAGAACTAAGGACTGGTCTTTGGGTAGACGTAGTAGTGCATCACACTGAATGACATAAGGGCCGTGGGGCTTGGAATAGGAAGATAGAATAAGGCAATTACGACCAAAGCACAAAGAAGATACCGTCCAATCGAACTCCCAGTTCCTCAACCATCTTAAACCTGCCAGCTCAGTAGTCGCCACGGCTTTCGGATGCTACAGCAAGGGAAGTGAGATGTCGCCCGAAGGATCCGTTAAGATCGCTGGAGAGCGATAAAAGCTTCATACCGGTGCTTGAGCGGCGAGTCGACTTTACTTGGGTCTTGTCCAAGAGATATCACCTCGACGTGTTACTTTCGGAACAGTTGGGTGCAAAGGCGACACCAGGTCATGATGCGAGTATGGGTGAGGCACAGCCAAGTCTGATTATTCAATGGGTGTCCCAAGGACCTATCAAATAGGGTAAGATGGGGAATATATCAGACTGACTCTTGGTAGAGGCCATGCTCTGTGATATACTGCGCAACATCTCTTGTGACCCGTTTACGCCACAAAGCATCGTGTTCCATCCCAGGTCCACTGCGAGCGTTTCGGACTGCAGTCGAGCTATAGGTCTTTACGTCGTCAGAGAGCTCGATGGTGGCAATTCTGCCGGCATCAATAAACTCTTGAGCAAGGGATAGAGCCTGTGGTTCTGAGGAAGTGGATGTTTCCAAGACACGATGTGCACACACGACGCGAGCATTGTCACCTTCAGGACCAGGCGAAAAAAACTTGCGGAGAGACGCCAACATAGCTGCTTCTGAGGCGTAGTAACGTGGTGCAAATAATCGTTCAAGCGTGTCTAGACCAACAATGAATGTAGACTCGACATCCTGCGGGACGTTGATGTGCACGGAAGGAGTTAACGAATGCAGCCTTGACTTCAGAAAATCCAGAAAAGCATTGGCTTTACCAACGAACGTCGGTTCATCAATGACAGCAATTGCTACATTGGCTCGTTCCGGTGCTGTTGTGAAAGGATCATGCGCCAAAGTCGTAGTGATGTTTGGATTGCCATCCGGTTGCACGTCTTGAGTGAGAAGACCCATCATTTCCAGGCGTTGCTGGTAGGTCGCGTCCCCAGGCTTCAAAGTCTTGTCCGCATTCTTCACCGACAGAAGTAGAAGCTTGGCATCGTACGTGAGCGACTCTTCCCCGACGATACTCTCCCCTGTGGCCAAGGTCTCGGAGCGCCGTGAATTGGCCAGCGCAAGATGCGCAAGGGTGGGTGGGTTGAACGAAGAGTCAAGGATAGAGATTCGGAGTGGTTTTCTGACGGCATTTTGAGAACCTGCTTGTGTACTGGGCAGAGGCCACGAAGGATGTGGGGCGTAGACCAGCTGGAATTTCGAAAGACCTTGCTGCACACGTTGAAGGAGCGCAGGTCCGGACTGCCGGACGACATTCATGACGCTAGAAGGAGAACTGGTAGGGTCGTCCCCTTGCATTTGAAATAAAGCGGAGGATTTACACGACCGACTGTCGCAAAGAGTAATGAAGGAGCACAATGTGTCGTTCCCAATGACGGTGGCTAGGAATAATCAACGAATAATGACTTCAACGCGTGAGGTCGACGTGGTGGATTGAGAAAGAGATTAGATTAGATCATTTATTTAGATTCGGCTGCTACCGACGATAATGATCTCCACTGTTCATTGTTCAAGGTGACTAGACGCCTTGTAACTCTCCACTATCCTCCATGTCAGTTTCACTGGATAAAGACGAAGAAGGATTCATAAACCCATGTGTGTATAGTCGTTGAAATACCAATCCAGAGCCACTGATTAAACTTGATTCCAGCTGTGGTACCGAAACCTGCTGCACCCCCTCAAGATGAGCCTAAAGAACCTGAAGGTACGAAAGCATCCCGATCTGCCTCGTAAGAGACTAAGCTTTACCGAGTAGCCACAACGAGCGATCTGTTTGCCTCTTCCTTCGAAGTGACGGTGTGTGGCAGGTCCATGAAGACCCAATTTCCGTACTCAACTGTTGTCCCCAATTTACAGGTCACGCTTGCAGACCAGCAGGCGAACCCAGATTCACCGCTGTATAGTGCCAAGACTTTCCAAGAGCTGGGATTGTACGTTACAACTTTGATAAAAATCTTTACACCTGTTCACTACTTCACCTTCTATGTCGCAGAAATCCCGACCTCTTGAAGGGCATATTTGCCATGGGCTTCGATAAACCGTCAAAGATCCAAGAGAAGGCCCTACCCTTACTTCTGGCGGACCCGTATGCTCGTTATCCCTCGTTTTACGCCAATGTTTTAAGCCCACAACCCATAGACCAACGAACATGATCGGCCAATCACAGTCTGGGACTGGCAAAACTGCTGCATTTGTGTTGACCATGCTGAGTCGCGTCGACTATAATCTCCACAAGCCTCAGGTACTTCACCTTATTTTCCATATGCTTTGACTCTCAACATCGTTTCAGGCCCTATGTCTAGCCCCTTCACGAGAACTTGCGCGTCAGATCATGTCTGTTGTTACGACAATGGGAAAATACACAAACGTCCAGACCGAATACGCGATCAAAGAGAACCTGCCACGAGATGCGACCAATATCACTGCTCAGATCATCATAGGAACACCTGGAACGATGATGGATTTGATCAGACGCAAGGTGACTATCGTGCCCCAATTTCCGTGAAGTCTATCTCTAAATCGTGGGTCGAAAGGTCTTGGATGTTAGCAATGTGAAGGTTTTCGTTCTCGACGAAGCTGATAATATGCTTGACCAAGATGGTTTGGGTGACCAAACGTTACGGGTGAAAAAGTGCGTTTCAATACAACAAGCTCAAGCTCAAGTAATATTCACATCATATCTGCAGCCTCCTCCCGAGAAACAAGCCGTATCAAATTATCCTTTTTTCCGCCACGTTTCCCGATCATGTCCGCGCCTTTGCTTCCAAGTTCGCTCCCAACGCCAACAAGATCGAATTGCAAAAGGAAGAGCTTAGCGTCGACAACATCAAGCAGTTTTACATGGACTGCAGGAACGAGGAGCACAAATACGACATTCTTGTTTCCCTTTACCAACTTCTGACGATCGGGCAGAGCATAATCTTCTGCCAAGTAGGTCTTCTAATATTGCGCTTATTTTCCGATCAAGATCTCACCGCTTCTTATTATTTCTATAGCACCGACATACCGCAGATAGAATCTCGCAAAGGATGACTGCGGAAGGGCACAAGGTCGCCTCGCTCCATGGAGCAAAGGACGCAGCAGAACGCGATGCCATAATTGACCGGTTCCGTGAAGGACGTGACAAGGTCCACCTCTCTCAATTGTTTGATTATCGTTGGCGTTGACATCTGACCAGGTTTTGATTACCACAAATGTTATTGCTCGTGGTATCGATATCCTTCAAGTCAACATGGTTGTGAATTACGATTTGCCGCTCATGAACGAGCGAATCAGAGGAGCAGACGAGAAGCCCGACATTGAGACCTATATCCACCGTATCGGTAAGTCGAAGCTTGCCATTTTTTAGAGTTCTTCTTCACTTCTTCGACAGGTCGGACCGGTCGATTTGGGCGTCGCGGCATCTCGATCAACTTCGTCCACGACAAGAAGACTTGGCAGCAAATGGAGCAAATAGAGAAGGCCCTGAATAAAAAGATCCTGCGCATAGAGACAAACAATTTGGATGAAATGGAAGAGGTGTGCCCTTTTACCATCTTCTTCAAAGTGCACTGGCTCACAGTGGTTGTAGAAAATGAAACAGGCCTTGAAGTAGTAGTCCCAACCGTTATGAAACATAAATATCGCACCAGTAATATGACACGGCGGTTTAATTCAAGTCAAGATTGGTACTTCTCTTCCTGAGCTAACTAGCGCGACGATGAAAACATTCTATTGCATTATACGAAAGAAAAAGACAATGATAGCATGAGACATGTGAGAGGATGAGTGGTATGCGTGATCTATGATTAACTAAGAAATACAGTGAGTGTCCGCGAGATGAAGGCTCATGAAGACGCTTGAGCGAAGGCGATGGCAACGTTCTAGATACAAGATCAGTCAAGTTAGCATTATGGCAGTTTTAAAGTTTAAGGGTACTGACCTCTGAATGGCTAAGAGATATCAAGATCTTGGAGACCCCTTTCTCTGCCGCCCTGGCACGCGCTTCCCCGTGAAGGTGAACAGTGGGTACACCCGAGTCGTCATTCAGGATTTCGATATCCTTCATGGCAGCAGCAGCGCCCTGCGATTTCACGCCCAATGACTTGAAGACGGCCTCTTTGCCAACCCAACGAGCCGCAAATGATGATGCTGGTGAAGGCTGCGATTGGCAATAAGCGATCTCAGCGTCGGTGAAATTGCGGGCGAGGAAAGTCGGATTATGAGATGGGACGGAAGAGATGAGTTCTAACATAGTCGTCAGCGTCAACGATAGGCACATAGTTCAACCACACATACCTTGATCTACTCCAACCCCAATGGGCGAACTGTCACCAAGACCTTTTGCAGCGATGATTTCCGCAACAGCCTTGACATTCGCATCATCATGAGGAGCCTCAGTAGGCAACTTCCCCTTGAATGTATATTCGCCCGTCTTGGGATCCCAAGAAGCTCGTGCCATCGAATTGAGGAGAACGGGACGCTCCATGTCAGCCGGGTATGGTGGATGATCCTTGATCTTTACAAGAGAATTCTTGATCATCATCTCGCTCATCGCCTTGTAAGATTGCAAGGCCCGCAGCTTGTTCCTCTGCTTGTAGCTTTCGTAGGAAGCAGGGTCTATGGCACCAAAGACGTATCGTGGATGAAGGAAGAGAGCTGTTCCACCAACTTGGCCAAATCCGAAAGAGGACTGAATCGCGAATCAGTATACAATCAAGACGATATTATTGCTGAAGACATACCATGGCAGCTGCTCGAATGCCGTCGGTATGGATACTCTTTGAAGGGAATAGCAAGAATCTACGATCTTGGAAATGGGAGTCGATGTTACTGCGGGATTGCGGTCAATAAAAGACAAACGATGGAGTTGACATTGCAAGACTTACTCGCTGTTGCGGTTTCCAGGAATGATACCTGAGTTGATCGTCTGCAGTAACCCGGCTGCTTGCCAAGCCGCAGCGCCACCCTTGCAGTGGCCAACAAGACTCTTTTGCGCAATGATAGGAACTGCATTGCCTGGGGACCTCGATATGGTCGTGAATATGTCGTTCCAGATGCGGGTCTCGTTCTCCTCCTATAACAAATGTCAGAGAAGGCGAAAAACCCATGAAAAGATACGTACATTGGCAGCGGTACTAGTACCGTGGATAGAGAGAGCACCAATGTCATCAGCGGTTAGGCCCCAGACAGCAAGAGCTCTGCGAAGAGGAGCAATGTGGGGGTCAGAGCCCTCCAGCATACCGTAAATCGCCAATGCGTCTTTCTCTTGTTGAGCGGCCTCCTTCTCAATGTGAGCAACGCGGCTCGAGATATATTCCGGATCCACAACTTCGCCAGATTTCTTGCGATATTCAACCTCTTCTTGAAGCTGCATGTGCTCATGGGATAGCCACTGCGAGATCTGGGATCGACGGAAGGCAAGTTGGCGCGAGCGGTAAGCGATGTCGAGGATTGGAAGAGGGTGTTTAGACGGAATTTCTCTGGCCACTGTGAGAGCCCCTTTGCCTGGCGCTGGTACCGAGCGGCCAGCTTTGTCACTAATAAAAGGTCAACAAAGGAGTCTTTTGGAGGGTAGCAAGAGACTTACGTCGACGTCGAGGTGAATGCAAGGACTCCGCGAATGGGAGCGCCCAGTTCCAACGCGGTCTTAGCGCTCATGACANCCTTTGCCTGGCGCTGGTACCGAGCGGCCAGCTTTGTCACTAATAAAAGGTCAACAAAGGAGTCTTTTGGAGGGTAGCAAGAGACTTACGTCGACGTCGAGGTGAATGCAAGGACTCCGCGAATGGGAGCGCCCAGTTCCAACGCGGTCTTAGCGCTCATGACAATGTGCACACCAACACCCTAGCTTACAGTTAATCAAGATTAACAAAACTAATTCGGTCATCTTACCTGAGCCTCCATGAAGCCAGCACGAGAAGTGGTAGCAGGACGAGACATTTCAGTTGGTTCACGGCCCATTGCGAATTCAGTTTCGGCGTTGCTCGTTGCTTTCATGTTAGCGAACTCATAAGACCCTTCTTCGCTGATGTCGTCGAAACCGCCAGCGATCATGACCTTGGCTTTGCCAGACAAAATAGTATCGGAAGCGATTTCCAGAGATTGAAGGGCAGTGGCGCTAAGGGAGGTGTTAGTGTGGGGTAGTCCACTTATTACGGGGAAACCTACCAAGCGCCCACAGGAATCTTGACAGGTCCACTCGACGAAAGAAGCAGCAGATTGATCCAGCCAGCAGTGGTATTGATGAAACTAACCAGACCATCAATTCACGGCTTTTGGCATAGAAGATAGAAAACGCACGTTTCCTGTAAAATGTCGTTCTGCACTTCCTTCTCATCCCGACGATCTTTAAACATCTTGCCCATACTGATCGTGCCACCCATGCCACTTCCAAGAGCGGTTCCAACTTCTGAAGGATGCATATGCTTGTACAACTCGTAAGGATCCGTGAAGCCCGATGCGTTGAATGCCTCAATGGTGCTGACAAGAGCCCACAAGGTCGTACGGTCGACTTGAGCGATAATGTCGTCAGGAATTCCGTAGCGTCCAGCGTGCCATCCAGTGGGTACTTGGGCAGCAACAGTTCGGCTGAACTTGAAAGCCTTCGGCACGAACACGCAAGCGCCCTTCTTGAATTTGGCGAACCATTGACCACCTTCGCCCGCCCAGATGTCACACTTGTCACCATGTTGTAGTTTGAACTTCTGAGCCTCGGAATCGGAGACCTCAATCGGTTCGAGATCGTGAACAAGCTCGATTTCTTGGTTGAAGACTTTCTTGTTGGGATCATACCCACGGAAGAGTTCGGGTTCTATATTGCTTTGTTAGAGAGCTTTCTAATTCGAAAGAATACCACTCCTTACCGATGAGTCGAATACCTGCGTGAAGGAGGATATCCTTCTCATATCGGCCTCGAACGTCTTTGTCGTCTACAGGTTCATTCGTCTTGCTGTCGACCCACCCAACGTAGAGAGAGCCGTCTTTGAGGCGACCATCGAAGTGTTTGATGTAGCCCATCATCCACGCCATCTCAATGCAGCCCTCGATGGTAAACTCTCCTCGAGCTTCCATTTCCCAACGCGTACGAGAACTTCCCCATGGACTGACTTCTCCAAAGCCTGTGACGACGATGACCTTATCCAAGTCAATGAGACCTTTGAGATATGAAATGTCTTGCAAACTGGCTGCCGATTCCAAAGCAGGGAACTCGAAACGGAAGTTAGCACGGGGTTGTACGTCGACTGTCTGGAGAAGGCGCTCTGCTTCAACGCCATTAATAACTTTGTAGTCTGCTGCATTATCGCGGGCAACAGCACGTCGAAGATCGGCCTTCTGGTGAAGCTTTGTCCGAATGCGGGTAGTAATGTCCGCAAGATCGGGGAGACGATCCATTCCGCCGTTGAGATCGGCCCAGATAGGTTCGACTTGAGTGATGCTAAAGAGCAGAGGGTGCATCAAACCAAGAATATTGAACGCCATCTCCTTGGCGGAGAAGGTTCGGACGCCATAGCTTTCGAGTTCATGAGCAACGATATTTGTTGGTGCCATCAAACCAGTTCCACGAGTCCATCTAGTCAAAAAATGAGTCAGTAGTACAATGGAATCAATCAATACTTACCCGATAACCGCACCGGCCAAACACAGATATTCGCCCCAGCTCTCTGATGCCCAGCGCTGGAAGAGGGTCTCGAGGGAGATCTTGGATTCCGAATACAGACCGTCATTGCCGAAAAGACCGTGGTTCGGGGATAAAGGAAGGATAACTTGGGTTGGGCGAGTAACGAAGTGCCGACTGGCCTTCTTATTCTTGACCGCACCTAGAATTCTGAGGAGATTGACGAGCATCATGCGATGGGCCAGCTCAGAGCGATCGTCCAGGCCGTCTATCTCACGTCCATTCTCTGGGATACCAGCGAAGGGGAGAATGTAGTCGAGATCCATACCCAGGTTCGCGTAGATATAGTCCACGAGTGCCTCGACATCCTGTTTCGAAGCTTGATTGAAAGGAACGACGTGAAGAGAAGAGCCACGGCTGCCGAAAGATTGGAAGATGGATTGATAGTACTCCACCGTCTTGCGATTGTAGCTGGAAGTCGTGATTACGACATGGGCACCGCCAGAAAGAAGACCCTTGACGACCTCCACTCCAATCGAACCCTTGCCGACGCCAGTCAATAGTGCATTCTTGTCTTTGAATGTTGTGCCAGACGTAGCGATTTCATGCAAGATGTCGAGATATACGCCCGTGAGATTGCTGCTGTATTCCCAGGTGGTTCCGACCTTGCGCTTCAAGTGAAGAAGAGGGACTTTGTCGGAGGCGAGTGAGGTCACTGGGGTGACACCAGTCATTTGAGGGCGGAGGAATTGGGACGAAGAACGACGACTGCGAGGGGTTCCGGCAGGAGGACGAGGGTCGGAAGACTTGTGAAGCGATTTGACGACACCTTCGTAGAGGGCCTTGATACGATTCTTCTGGTCGGAACTAATTTCTGGCAAGGACTTTACGACGGTCCAAAGCTTAAGAACGTCATCCTGAACTTTCTGAATGTTAACCGTTCCGGCTACCGTGTCGCCACTGGCCATCTCCTCGACGTAGGCCTCTAACTTGCGAACGTTTTCCCGAACCACTTCAGAGTACTTAATCTCGCCCTTCTCAGTGACCTCCGTGTGAGGCGCTGTTGGGAAGGTAACTGACAGATACAGTGAGTCAATGCTGAACATATAGCTCACGAGTGTAAAAAAACACTAACCATCTTTGTAGACAGGCGGCTTGCCGATGACCTCTCTCGTGTTATCAATGAGCTGCTGACCGAACTCTTTCGCCAGTTTGTAAGTCTCGCCCTTGGAAGGATCGCAGTGATCGATATGATACTGCATGTATTGCAACATGTCTGGATCAGCGCGGTTGAGAAGTTGGATGCATCGGGCAGTGATTTCACGGTCAACAGTCGTCAAACGACCGAAGATGATGTCGTAGAACATGAGGAGGGCATCCTGACGGACCCAATTCCAGGAGGAATCGAAATGGCGGGCTTTGAGGGGGTCGAATCGGGGCTGGATACCATCGATGTAAGCGTCACCGTGTTCACGAGTAATGCTGTCGAGCTTTGCTTGGAGAGAGACGCTGTTGGCCTTTTCTTTGTCGAATGCAAGTTCCCCAGCACGAGAATCACGCCCGAGATAGCGCATATAGAGCTCGATGTGTTGAGCTGCAAACTTCTGCTGGTCAGCCTGGAATTTGAGGAATTCCTCGCTGTTGATGACAGCACCACCTGCAGCGCCTCCTCCACCACCAGAAGCGCCAGCAGAAGCGAGAGAAATCCCGGAACGTTGAGCATATATCGAGACGACGCCGTCAAGCCAAGCCTTAGCTTCACCTTCAGAGGCAAGCCTCTTAGGTGGCTCGAGAGTGGTAGCAAGGAGGAGTACACCGTCCGAGCGCGCAGGACCGAGTCCCCAGGTCTTCGAAAGGTGAGACTTGATAGCAGACAGATTGAAACCACCTGGCATTTTGCCTCCAATGAGACGAGAGACGAGACCAGTGCTGTACTTGCCAAGGGAACCATTGAAACCGCTGCCTAGCGCGGAACCAAGTTCTTCCAATGGAAGTTCCTCCCCTTTCTCTGGCGCCGATGCAAACTCTTGTTGCAAATCTCCCAAGATTTCGTTCTGCAGAGTGGACTTGCCGCCGACCAGATCTTTGATTGACTTCGAAAGAGGGATCTCGTCAACACGTTTCTTCAGCTTCTGGGCAACGACGACGAGTAGGATGTCAATAGCCTTGATGGGTACATCCTCAACGCTTGCCACAGGGCCTGAAGGAGCCGCAGCGACAGGGACAGCCGGGGCCGGTGTAGTAGCTGTAGGGGCAGCCGTAGGGGTAGGAGTCGACTCCTCCTGTGCGGGAGGGGCCTCGGCCTCGTCTTCATACTGATAATAGATCTCCTTCGCGTTCTTCGAATGGCAAAGAATAGCGCGAGTAGTGCTGATAGATCCATCGCGCGCCTCATACTTGGCTTTGAGAGTACGGACAGCCATGCCGGTCAAGGTCGGCGAAGGGCCGAGCTCAATCAATCGCTCGAAGTTGAAGGTTGTAAAGAGAAGGTCCTGAGTCTCGATCCAACGCACAGGAGAGGCGAATTGGTAGGCGAGGAGCTCGACGAGGATAATGTAGGCCAGTTGTTGGCGGTTTTCAGGGCTGGCCCAGTTATCTTCCTCCCACTTCCTCAATACTTTGTCAAGTTTAGGCGATGAAGTCTGGTCGTAGATGATTTGCGCATATTCTCGCGAAACTTGGAAGGGTTTGGCGATGAGATTGGGAATGTACTTCCCGACGAGCCAGTCAGGATTGAGATGGGCAGCATTGATCTTCTTGGAGAGATCTGCATAACATACGTCAGAAGAAAGTGAAGGAGTTCACTAATAAAGACTTACAAGCACGGAAAGGAAGTACACCTGCCCACAGATAGCGGGAGTGGAAGGGCACGTCAATACCGGGTAGAGGAATCGTCGCAAAGCCACGCTCCAATTTGATATAGCCTTCCGCTTTCTGCTGCTCCTGCGCCTTCTCGAGGCAGGATTTCACGATATCGGCCAGCATCTCTTTGACTTTCTCGATGGTGAAAGTCTCGGTCAACTATCAAAACATTATCAACAAATTTAGATCACAGAAAACATATTATTTACCTTGGCTATGTCAATCTTCTGGATCTTCAAGTAGTTAAGGACATTTGTCATGGTTTGCAGTGCCAAAAGCTCTCCAGCGCATACATATTGTTGACCCTAAGAAGTCTTCAGTTAAAAAGGTAAAAGATGACACCGTTGACTACATACCTCCACATTGTAGTTGACAATTTCAAGCAGAGCGCCGGAAATAGTCGCGATAGTGTCGACGACTTCACGAAGGGCGGCATCACTGAACGACGGCGAGATGCGGCTAGGGTTGACAGCGCACATAGCATAGTTGGATCGGTTTTCAGAATCGCGTTCGACGGCACGTTGCATGGTGATACCACGATAGAACACGACATCGACGAGGGCAGAAATATGGAGGACATCGGCAATAGAGGCCAGGGCTGAGTATTCACCGAGGGAGTGCCCAGCAAAAGCACAATCCTTTTGCACAAAGCCTTTCATGCGCATATCCTCGAAGGCGGCCTTCTCAGTTACGACGAGGGCAATCTGAGCAAACTGAGTGGCAAAGAGAAGACCATTGGGGTGGCTGAATGTGTACTTTGGTGTCCTGACGTCGATGTCGGCAAAGAGAGGCAAGGTCTTGACGTGTCCATCCTTATCCATCGCGTCGTACGTCATGTCCATATACCTCTGGCGAATGGCTTGGCCCTTGATACCACCGAAATGAATAGTCTTCTCCTTCGGGTTGTCCTTGACGATTTCGATGATTGAGAAGCCGTAAACGGCAAGCAAATGGGCGTCAGCACCATCCCATACAGCACGAGCAGCCGGAGAGCTGTTGTACAGGTCCATGCCCATTCCAGGCTCCTGCGAACCTTGGCCGGTGAAGACATATACAGTGGTAGGCTGCGCAACTTCCGCCGAGCCCTGCAAGACCTTCTCGCCTCTTTCGTTGATCGTTGTGATACTGACGACCATGTTGCCGTCACGCATGCCGGTGTGTCGAATCTTCACCTCCAATGGCTCTCCGGGAATGACCATGCCGACAAAGTTAACATCGTAGCTATAGAATATCTATCAGTTCAGGACCAAAGTATAACGGGAGAAGTGACATACGCGACGACCCGTTCGGGATGGCCCTTTGCAACGATGGTCTCGACGTAACGACGAGTAGCAGCACTAGACCAAAGACCATGGGTGATAGTCGCGGGCAAGGAAGCATAATCTGAGAAGTAAGGATTGATGTGAATGGGATTAAAGTCGCCGGAAACCTTGGAATAGGGCTCATTGGTCAAAGGAGCATTGAAGGCAGTGGAGATGTCCGGGGTGATAAGCGAATAGCAGCCAGTAGCCAAAGGAGTAGTAAGACCAAGAGGCGAGCCGTGGCGTTGAAGGTAGGACAGGACAGGATTACCGTGTGAATCGTCTTGCTGGAATTCAACCGATCCGACTTTCATGAGGACCTTGAGCTGATTGCGGATGAAAATGTCGCCAGTCACCGAGACGTTGCGATAGTTGGTTCTGTCCTTGAAGGCGACCTGGGACTGGATACGGAAGATGAGAGTCGTACCCGCGACGAGGGGGGAAGAAGGGTTGTCCCATTCAAACCACTCCTTCGATTGCAGCACTCCAACGGCGGCGTCGTTTTCCAAGTGAACACTGTAGTCAGGTTCCTCGGTCGTGTCGAAGGTGTTCTCGTAGTCGGTGAAGCGACCACGGTAGAGGAAAGAGGAGACAACCTCAATGACCGGTTGACCCTCACGGTAGACATGGCCCTTGACTTTGACGATCTTGCCTTCCGGGGCATTAATGACAGAGACAATGCGAGCTTCTGCCTTGCAGACATCACCGACTGCCAAAGGCTTGGCACCGTCGACCATACGGAAACCATTGGAAAGGTGGACAAGTTTCAACAAGTCACCGTCAATGGCTGCTGGGAAGATAGACTTCATTATGGCCTAGAAATATGACAATCAGTGATAGAGCAGCAAATATCTTCCAGTATAACATACCTGCCAGCCAGTAACGATAGCGAAGTCCATCGGCGCTTGAACCTTGTCGGTCCTCGCGGCCTTGAAAGCTTCGCCTTGGTTGCCGACGACAGCGCAGAACTGTTCGACATCTTCGGCCTTGATAGTAACTTCGGGACCAACAAACTTCTCGCGGAGGTCGATAGAGGGAAGGGTCTCATTGTCGCCATACCAGAGCTTCCAGTAGAACTCCTTGATGCGTTGGTTGCGACCAGTAGCGATCTCATGGATGGGGGCAAAGCCTTGCGAAGGCTTGTATTCGAATTGCAAAGAAAGAGGAATGGAGCTGCCAAGACGCTCCTCGAAGATCGTCAGGGCAATCTGCTTGGTCTGACCATTGAAAACAATTTCCAAGGCCTTGAAGTTGTCAACGTGCCCGCCGTACGAACGAGCAGCACCATAGACAGCGACAGAGGACGGGACAGTACCATTGTAGGAGACGACCACCTTCTGACCAGCTCGAGGGGCGAGGATGCGACGAAGGGGATTATCGATATAGGACGTGCCTTGAACGATGGTTGTAGAAGTCAGAAGGGCGCGGAGCCAGCTGAGCTCCGAACCACTCAGAGTCTCCAACCAGGCAGAAGTCTCCGGCAGGTGGGAGCCGAGCTCATAAGTGACGGAGGACCCAGCCTCTGTGCGCTTGACGCCAGACAGGTTCTTGGCGACGGGCTTGGGAGCAGCTGCGAGGTACTCGACGACAGGGACCGACGAAACGTCGCCACCATAAGAACGTTCGAGAAGACGTTGCACGAGGGACTTGTTGATGTTTCCGAGCAATTCTTTAACGGGCTCATCCTTCTTGACAGACCACTTCGCGGCTACCGGTCCTTGGAGGATGCAAACACGCTGAGGATCTTGATCGAAGACGGCTTCAATGTCTTCGGCAGCCCACAGGGAGTCCTAAATTCCCAAAATTGGTAAGTAATTACAAATACGGAAGAATTTTTTTGCATGCGTTGATATCACATGCAAAGCTACACACCTTCTTAAACCAGACCTCGAAAGACGCGTCAAGAACTGGAATGAATGGAACGGGCTTCTGACCAGGCCTCTGAGAAATCGCCAAGAAATATGCGGTGTCTTCAGCAGCCAGCAATTGTTCGCTGGCAAGCGGATACTTCTGGAAGAACGTCTCGACGAAAGGAAGGGGGTCGTCGAGGGACTGATAGCTCTGGAGGATCGATGGCTTGGTCCCGGAACCGTTCACTCCTGCGAAGCGCTCCTCGATGCGCCTCAACCAATCACCAACCAGATTGCGCAGCGAAAGGTCTACCCACCGCTTCTGGTGAGCAACGAACATCAACCGAATCATTCGCAAGACAGTCTCCTCGTATGTCATGTCTGCGAGATCCAGAGCAACACTGCCATCCTTCTTCCATCCAAACCAGGGCTTCGCGAAGTCCCTGTTCAACTTGCCGATGATCTCCTCCTTGCGCTCCGTCAACCATAAGGCCCTCTTCTCCTTCGGCAGCTTGAAAACGGTGTCGTCGAACTCCTTCCACAACTTGACGGCCCGAGTTGCCACCTTGTGAATGGGTTCACCCAACTCTGAGCGCACTGTGAGGATACCACCTGTAGGCTTGGTGTAGGTGCCTTCCCAAGCACCGTCATCGACACCAGGCGCAGCAACGATAAGATCCTTGACGGACGAGCTGGTGTGGGCCTCCTTGGCCACCATGACGCGACTGGCGAACAGGAAGCCGTCGAAAGGCATTGGCTGGACGCCAAACCTCTGCACCGACCAATCACCAGTCAGGTACTCCCAGACGTCCTCGGCAGATCCAAACCCAGACCCGCCAACGAGGCAGATGTTGGGATGCTGGCGAATGGCACGATATGTCGCAAGGACAGGCTGGTGGAAGTCCTCGAACGAGTGGTGTCCTCCAGCACGACCACCCGTCCATTGCATAATAATAGGGAAATCGGGGTTGGCAGCAGCGATGTTGATGACTTGACGAATGCCATCGACGGAACCGGGCTTGAAGGCGACGTGCTTGATACCTGCGGCCTTCAGACCTTCAATAATCTCGACGGCCTTCTCCGTCGTCGGAATGCCAGCAGCAACGCAGAAACCTTCGATAGGCAGACCTTCTTTCCTCATCTCTTGCCATAATGGGAATTGGAAGGTAAATTGACGAGGATTGATGTATAAGGCGTTCAAGGTGATACCAACTCCAGCAGGAATAAGCTTTTGGATCTCGGCGACCTTGGAACGAAGAGCGGCAGCGTTGTAGTGTCCACCACCAGCGAGTTCAATGTGGTAGCCAGCATCCAGGACGGCGCTGACAAATCCGGCTTTGACAGTAGAGGGCGTCATTCCTGCCACCATGATGGGCGGCTTTCCGAGGAGACGAGAGAAGGGTGTGTCGAGGTGGAGTTCGCCATCACTGAAGGAAAGAGTTAATATTGACCCTCAAAAGAATTTGAAGAAATCTACCTCGTGCGAACAAGCTTAGGCGACCACTTCTTGCTCCACCACTCTTCGTACTTGACCTGAAGGGAACTGAAGAGCTCAGCATCGCCCTTGCCCCTCTCTCCAGCGACGATGACACGAACACCACGGCCGTCGAAATTCCTGGCCGTCAAAGGACCAATGCCGCTTAAGCCTCCAGGACCGAAGTCGACGGCATGAGTGGCAGTCTCCGGGAAGTTAGTGGCCTTGGTCCAGTGGATAGGCGACGTGAAAATTTGTTCGCAAAGCGAGCGAGTAATAGACGACTTCAGCTCGCGCAAATCCGAACCTGTCAAGGGTTATTAGTCTTTAAACGAGAAAAGGAACTGTGTATATGCATACCATCCTCTGTGTTATAGACGGGGATCTTCAAATCTTTCGATGACCACAGCTCTTCGCCTTCAAGGTCTTCTTCGACAAGTTTCTGCGTGGCCTCTGCAAGATATGCGCTATGGTACGGGACTCCGACGACCAAGAATCGAATGGAAAATACAGGCTTCCTCTGCGAGAAAGGAACCTTGCTCTGGTCGAGGCCGGAAGGCGCCTTCACTTTCCTCAAGCTCGTGACAAGACCGAAGAGGGCTTTGGGAGGGCCGGTGACGACGAAAGCCTTGGGTCCGTTGTGGAGGGAGACGAAAAGCTGCGAATTTGCGGGGAGATACTTGTTCGTCTTGGCGATGTGAGGCTCAAGCTCCTTCAAGCTCAAACCGGTGACTGATAACATGGGGCTGGGGGTTCCTTCTCCGCCTTCGATGGCGTCCTGGACAATGCTAGGCTCCAAAGCCGTGACAGGGAAGGCCTCTTGGCCTCTAAGACCTGAATAAAAGAGCCACTTGACGGCCTTGCGAGAGTTTTCGTAGAAATCTTCGAAGGAATCCGAAGCGGCGATAGCGACGGCAGAAACAATTCCTTGAGAGTGGCCAGTAGCGCCAGCAATGCGGGCGCGTAGCTCTCCAGGAGTAAGGTCGGCAACATGGCAAACGACCAGATACTGCACGAGCTGAGTCAAACCGATGAGAGGGAATGACACAGGAACAGATGCCAAATAAGAGACAGATGGACGAGGAGTCGCGCCTGAGAGCCAGGACAGGACGTCGAGGCCGTGCGCATAGTAAGTGTATTCTTCCTCATCCTCAGCTAAAGGTACGAGGATATCTTCGGTGATAGTCTTGACGAATGGGGCGACGAAAGGTTTGTAGGTATCGTAGAGGTTCTGAAGTTCGTCGAAATAAACCTCATTGGTGCCCTGACCGCCAAACAACGCAAAAATGGAAGCTTTTCCGGCAACAGATGCGGAAAGCAAGGCAGACTCGGGTTGAGCTGGGATATTGGAGACTTTCTGCTCCTTGAGGGTAGCGACTGCCTGGAAATATGCGGCAAGAACAGCCTTGCGAGTGACGGTGTCGAAGGCAGAAACAAGGGTATGGACGTCCTTAGTAGCGAGGTATGATGACGTAAAGTGCTTGAGCACGTTCAAAAGCAATGCGGCGCGTGCGGAGGTGGATTGCGGGTCCTTGGGGACGCTTGCGGCGACATGCGCCAGGAAGCGTGCAGAGAGCTCTACGGTTGCCTCTGCTTCGTTTTCTAACTGGGCCGTGCTATCGACCGCGTCTAATTGGGATTGTATGTGGGTAAACTCGTCCCGGAGGACCTCAGCAGCGATCCATTCGTTGCACTCCGTAGAAACAGGTATAGAGACCTGCACGTCGACAAAGCATTTTGAGTGACTATATGCGCACTAAAAAAGTGTACCCACTCCAATTTGTCCGAGGGAAAGAATTAAGGGGCGCGTAGTAATAGCAGGACCTTGGACTGCGTGTCCGTTGGGAGCAGCCATCGTGATGTCGAGCTCGCTGTCAGAGACGACCAGGATGGCGGTTTTGGGAGAAAGGGGGGAAGTCTAGCGACGTAGACGCAACGGAAAAGGTTGACTGGGGGTCGACTGAAATTATATATGACCCTGACCCCAAACCAGGTTCCCCAACGAATTTTTGCTTGGAGAACCTCACGTGACCGATGCGCGATCGCTTTGTGTGAAAACATCCCCTTTTGGAAAGCCTCTAGGCACTGCTTCGCGCAGAGATCGAGGCTAAAAATGAACCACATCCGACCCAGAGTCACCCCAGCTTTTCTGGATGTCAGAGTTCTACGCGTCGTCGCCCAGCTCATCTGCGAAGAATGACCAACGCAGCCCGGAGATCGATTGCAACGCTTGACGCAGGGTTCAGACGCCTGCACGCCGCCCTGCAATGTACATAAACGCCAAGTGCCTCGCTTGACTCGGTGTTTTTTGAGGGACGATCGCTGCATAGGGCACGCGCTGCAGAGGTGCTATTTTTTTCTATCAAGACAGTTCTATGCGCTACGAACTTGCATATCTTGGCTGTCGTCCGACTTTTGCTCTCTGAATTCTATCTCTTCAGCGGTCACGTCCTTATTAGCAATCACCCCAACAGCCTGCGAGAACGTGGTTCCAAAGTTTGCCGATGTCTCTTCTCTGTTGATGATGGGCGTTCCAGACTCTCGAGGTCTTCGGTCTTCATCGTCGCTACTCACGAAACGTCGTAAATAGCCATCACGCACAAGCCAGTTAATGTCTGCATGATTGATAATCACCCCGTTGGCACTCATTCCCCACCATTTTCCCTCCTCGAGATAGGCTGATATATCGTATTGATTTGCAGTCAAGTCCTGTTGCGTGACCGCTGACGCAGAATTCAGTGGGGAAGCAGGCAATGTCTTCGGGTCAGCAAGAACTGATGGCTGCTGAGCACGCACACTTCGTGCCGTCGTCCTTCCCTTTTCAACGTCACCTTTTACGTTTTCTTCTCTTTGCCGGAATGTCCACTGAATAATAGATGCGATAAGCGCAAACGCTGCCCCAACCAATGGTCCCCATTGTCCTATCGCTGTTTCGTTCTCTCCCAAGGGCAAGCCATCTTGCCCGAGCATGATGATCTCCATCTCCACAAGATGTCCTATAGTCAAACCCACTGCTAATGGAGGCGTACAAAACGCCCACTGCACTCCCCTGTCGGCATACGAAGCCTTTTGAGCGCGTGTTATTCTCTTCCTTTCCTGCTTCACGGGATGTTGTCTGCGATACGCGAATATGAGCCCCAAGCCGGTGCAGGCAGTCGCGTAGGCTGCAATTGGCTGACTTTGACGCATCGGTAGCGAGACGTTACATGTCAAGGGACATTCTGGCGTTGTTGGATCACTGCAGTCAACCGGAGTAGGCAACACGACCATACTGGCTCTTGAAGCCATTACTCCGACAAACATCAGCGCTATCCACGCGAAAGCCAGAAGTCGCGTGGGGAACCTTGCTTCCCTCAACGTCTTCGACCACATTAAGAGTGGGGTGCTTATCAGCATCCCCACACCTGTTATAGAGTACACCGGAACGATATCGAAGTCGACTGTGCCTCTTCCTCTTGCAGACGCCAATGCCACAGCGTGAACGGCCGCGATAGAGCTGAAGATCATAGAGGCACCAAGCGAGCTGCTGACTAGCCACTCAGTTTTGTGGAAGATGAGGGTAATAGTCAGCAGGATGTAGTAGAGAAATCGAGAAATTGGACCATAGCCACCCGAGATGCTGTAGCCGCAGACAAGTCCTTGCGACATAAATGGTGGAGGGAGACGTCCGCTAAAACATCGTAGGCATTCATTGTCCTTTATAAACCTGACTCGTGCCTCCAGGGTTGAGGCGGACAACCGATTCCTGTGCGTGTCATAAAGCTTGTCACCGCACAACTTCCTGCCAAAATTCTTCTGAAAAAGGCGATGGGCGGCTGTACTGTCGTTGAATCAACGTAGACCACCCACCAGCACGTGTTTCTAGAACCAGCCAATAATTGACGCTCGTCGATCGATGCACATTACCCTGCCTCGAAGGCACCCGATTGTAGAGCTTTCGGGGTCTTTATATACTCCTTATTGTCAATCTGGCTACTAATTGTCAAACAACCTCTGCAGAGGGATGGCTTCAATTCCCTACAAAGCAGCGGTGTAATGAATGGTATAGCATTCCATGCTCTTCCAACTTCGATGCATGTACACAAAGGAGAAAAGCTCATTTTCATTTGCCTGTATGATAACGGAAGTCAGTGCCGAGGTCTTCGTTGACATACATTAATTTGAACACACACTTTCTATAATGGACAAGACAGCTTGCAGACCTAGTGCACTGCGTAGTTTTGCTACATATTGCTCCAGGCACCCAACCATTTCTCCACTATCAGAGTCACCGAGTATAATGGCACGGACATGGACTCTCTTCAGACGTGGAAATTGTTTGCGATCAAGCAAGAAGGTTATTAATTCCGGCCACTCGTCCAGTGACACTGTCTTCCTGCCGCGCAGAACATAGCTGACATGAAGCACAATCGTTTCTATGCCTTGGTTTGATGAGGTTAACATTTTGAGCGTTCTCATGAGCCAGAAGAAGGTGTGTGTGGTGTTGCTGTCAACGTCGAAGGGGTATTCAGGCTGTATATGAATTCCAGTCTCAAATGTTTGGAGAGCAGTAAACCTGGTCCAGTCGATTGGATCGTCCACAGCTCCCTGCTGGCGATAAACTTCATTTCTGATAAGTCATGGGATCAGAAGAAAGAATCATGTTGCCTACCACGAATACAAGGTACGAACACCAATTTTTCAAGCGTCGCGGAAAGGCCTTGCATGATCTGCCATAAAACCTGATGTGTCTCCAAAGACACGCCTGCTTTTCCGGAGAATTTTTTTATGGAGTTGAAGTTGATGAAGTCGCCAAGACTATCTGCTACTCTCAATGTATCAACTAGATCTTGAGAATGACCATCGAGTCCGGAAATAAAACACTCTACATGTAGGTGGTTGATAGAGAGTTTTTGCCTTGCAGAAGTTGCAGTAGCAGGAGAGATTTCTCCGAACTTGGTAGGGCCCAGACTTAGTGACAGCCAGTCCAAGTGTTGACAATGCTGTAGAAGCTGGTGCGGGAACCATGACAGGTCGAGAGACACCAGACTACGGAGGCTTAGGATTTTAATGAAGAAAGAGATAGCTTGTCCTTGACAAATGAGTGCCCAAAAGCGCTTCTCATCGTCCCATACCTGGATCCGAAGCAACAGTGCCTTGAGATTGACAAGAAGAGGGATACAGAACTCCAGGGATGTATCGCGACAGAGCCACTCCGTGTACTCTGCATCTTGGAGCTCCAGTGTCTGGACGTATGGGGCAATATGCGGTGATGTCTGTAACAATCTCTTGAAGTTTGGACCTGTGGAAGTGCCAGGTTTAACTGTCGAGTCCGAGATTGTTATCGTCGCAAAGAGGTGAGTTCGGCATGCATGCAGAAAAGGACGAGAGGTGAGAGAGCATGCATGAAGAGTATCAGTATCGTTGTAGAAGTACGCCACTATCTCCTCTTTGATCTCCTGCGGAAGTTGGCCGAACATTGAGGAGTGTTAGTGGAAGCTGACAGTGGGTTCAGGACAAGTATTAATCAACGGCAATGGCCGTATCCGAATCGACACTAGGTACGACGCGCGCCAACTCAGAAGCTCTCAAAAGATGGTTACATTGCCTTCATCTCATACAATACCTACACAATGCTAGGAACCGACTGCATATATATGCCGCAGAATTTACAGACGGACTTACGGCAACTGCAGATGATGAACGAGTCAACATACCACACCGAGTCCCTCAGGGCTTAGATCGTAACGTTATACCCTCGTTCTACAGGTAACCTCATTCATCGCACTCTTCGGCAGACGATCGGGCCTTCTATCAGGGCATGGTGGCCATTCTATCCTGCTCTATCGCATGGCCTTTGCATTGGTGCTGAGCAGGTACTCTCTATCTCTCGAATGGTAAATTGCCTTGGTCAAGGGGCATCGTAGTGGGTTCAGCTGCCATGTCGAGTGGAGTCCCCGAGCAATTTCTTGTACAACAAAGCGTTTTTCTGCCATTCACCGACAGCTCCACTATGGTATGACACGATCACAGTGGCATAGACTCTAGAATGATAGCCAAATGCCGAGGGTTGATTGCGATAAATCACGCATAGGAAATGCTCGAGGTTCGTATGATTCAATCGTCTGCTGTCAGGTGAAAGAGCGAGGAGAACCAAAAGCTGTCAAGGTGCGGTCAGTTGATATCGAGGCTTCAGCGGTGCAAGCAAGCAAGGACATACGCTCAGCTGATATTAGAACGACCTCCATCCTTGGCTCTGAATCCTCTCTTAGTCTATCAGCATACTCTTTCGCCTCTGCCATAAGGTCTTCGATATCGTGCTTGAGGAAAGACGCAATTCTTATTTCGACCTTTCGCAAGCGAGGAAACCGGGCTCTGTCAAGCAGTAAAGCAGAAAGCTCGTTCCAATACGGCAATTTAATGTCCGGATCTCCAAGCTCATAGTTTGCTTGAATGGTAAGCTCTTCCAGGCGTTTGTTAGTGGACGATAACTTTTGCAGGGATCGTACCATCCAGGGAAAAGAGCCGGAGAATGACATGTAGTCGTCGTCATCGGAGTCGTCTAGAGCAGTCACTTCGACCCTAGTTCCAAAGGCCCTGAGAGATTTGAGATTGTCCCACTGGATGGGGTCTCCTTGACCGATATCAGGCTGGCTAACTATAAAGAAGACAAAGTCAGATGAACAATCAATCGAAATAGCACTGAATGTGTGGTTGACTGACTAGAAGAGCATGGAATAAACATAAGTTCATCGAGGACACCGGTACAGTCCTCGAGAATCGATTGCAATGTATAATGGCCCTCGAGAGTACCGTCGGCCTGCGCAAATAACCTTTTGATCTTCTTTGTGTCGATGGCTTCGCGCAAAACCTGCAGGAATGCCGGACCTACGTGATCTGGCAAACTTTTTAATCCCAAAGACGAAAGTGAAAGCTTCTCCGAACAAGAAGTGCAAGCCTGAGCCTCAGAAGGCAATTCTTGCAAGCTTAGATCTCGAATATATAGATGCGAAAGGTGCTGTCCATGCGGTATCAGTGCTAGAGGCATTTCGGTAAAATAAAAGTATTTGAGACTTTGAAGGTGTATAACTTGGAGTATCGAAGAAAGTAGATCTCTGGGCCATGTCGCGACGCGGGAGTGGCGGAATTTGCGGTACATGATGACGAGAGATCTGAGGTTGGTGAGAAGAGGAAGGATTTGCGCGACTGAGGTGTCGTTCAGTAGCCATTCCGCCTCTTCGTCATGAATTTCGAGATCTTGAACATATTGACATAGGAGCGGGTTGGCTTTCAGTCGTCTTTGAAGAAACGTAGCTGTTAATTTTCGCTGACGAGGTGAACGCCTGGAGGCGGGCGAAGAGATGGACAAGTTTGAGAAGAGAAGCCGTTGGGAAGGGCGAAGGAAAGCGCGGCAGGTCCGTGCGCATGCCCTGAGGGACTCCTTGTCGTCGCAGAGATGGGTTAGAATCTCAATTTGGATTTCTAGAGGTAACATGATGGTCGACGATGAAGAGAACCATCTGGTATTTCGCGTAAGGGATGTTTCGCCGATTGAACCAATCCACCCAATCAAGCCGTTCAAGTAGTCCCACATAGCAAGGTTTTCTTTGGCAATCGTTTCGAGGGTTCTCTGATGCAGTCGTAGAGACCGCCAGACGGGCAGAGATTCAAGGTTGTGGAGTGATGAAGGTCATCTCTCCGCACATCAATCGTAACATTGCTCATATCTAGTACTTGCGATCAACAAACCAAAACGAACACAGAACACATGGCCGTTCTGTTGAAGCTCTCATCTACGTACAATACTTTGTGTACCGAATGCAACCCTCTACTCTATGTGGTGAAGGATTATCGGCTGCGAGAATAATTTGTTGTTGCGCTGTTCATTTGATTCTACTTTTTTTCATATGTCGTACGAGCTCTGCAACGATGCTTCATGCAATGTTTGATGACGAGTCTGAAACATCCAGACCCTGCTTTATAAAGGGTATGGTGGCCCTAGACAAAAGAGTGGCAGAGAGGTACAGTTTAGCAGAATTTGCGATGCTGCTGCTCAGTACTGATGTATTCGAAATTCATTTAGTTGAATGTGGAACCAAAGGCCCATAAACTGAATGAAAGAAATTTATCTATGAGTTCGGGGATGTTTGCAACAGAGTAAAAACAAACGTCTGTCAGAGGTGCTCAGAGATGTACAAATTCTCCCATTGGATATCTCTTTCATCATGCTGATGTATGGGCCTACCTTGCCCACAATGTGATCTAAATCGTCTTTTAGAAACGTGGCAACTCTTATATCCACTTTGCGCAATGCTGGGAATCGTGTTTCGTCAAAGACCAGCCTGATAAAGGGTTCCCAGTGTCGGAGCTCACTTGTCTCCTTCTCGAGTGCATAGTTGACTTGTACAACAAGCATTTCTAAACATTTGTTAGTCATTGATAGGCGGTCAAGAACTCCGCAGAGCCAGTAAAAGGAATTTGAGATTGTATTATCCTCTCCAGGGTAGCCTTCCCCAGTTAAAATCTCGGTATGGGTGCCGAAGAGGCGGAGAGATTTGAGGATGCTGAAGTCGATAGGTTCAGAGATTGCTTGAGCAGCCGAATCACTCACTGAATAGGAGCGAATGTGAGTAAACAATCCAGTAAGTTGCCAAAGTGAAGGAAGCCCAGACTTACTTTCTGTACATGGGTCGAAAAGTAACTCCTCTAAAGTATTCGCACAATTCTGGAGGATCGAGAATAGGCTCTCGTGCGACGAGATGTCTTGCAGGGCCTCTACGAATAGACGTTTGATCTTCCTCATGTCCACATGTTCGCGTAGTCCTTGCGTAAGGGCAGAAGCTTGCGAAGGGATTACCTGCAGATACAGCGACTGAAGTTCCGGTTTCCTGTTACACGCAGAACACAGCATGCCCGGCAGATCTGGTAAGGGGATAAACTTCTCGAAGGATAGGTGCCTGAGCTGTGGGCCATGCTTTATCAACACCAACGGTAATTCGGTCAGCGCGAAGGACTGTAAACCCGGCAAATGAATGACGTTGAATAAAACATGGATAAGGGACTCTGGCAGTGAGGTTATGGCGTAAGAAGATGTCCACATTTGCTGGATACTGAGCTCTCCGAGGTTGACAAGGAGAGGCAGGAATTGCTGGACTGAGTTGTCTTCCACTAAGCATTTGCCATTAACATCCAGTATCTCAAGACGACGAACGTATTGGCATATGTGCGGTGTAGATTGGACTCTTTCCAAGAAGATTGTGGCTGTTGATCGCGGGCCCACTCGTCTTGAATTGTCCGTCATGATACTTCGGGAAGGGGACGAGATGACGACATTGGAAAACAGGAGCTTCTGAGAAGGTTCGACGAAAGACCAGCACACGAGAGAGCAAGCTCTAAGGGTATCTTCATCGTCCCAAAGATGGCCGATAATTTCCTCGTGGATTTCTGGAAGTAACATGATGACCAATAGTCAAGCTCGGGATTCGGCACGTCGCAGTAAACAGATATTGTGCCCCCAAAATGGGCAATCAAACCCCGCAATTACCCCGCCGCTGAACAATATCGACTGGGTAAAATCAAAGTGATATCGCTAGCTCTGCAGTGGTACTGAGGTATGAAGCCACGAAGACACAGAAACTCCAAAGAGTACCGAATGTGCTAGTTGCATTCTACCTTGTAAGACATTAAAGAGGCTGTCATGCAATAAGAAGGAAAGTAGTGAAGGTAGTGAGTGAAAATAAAGACCGTCAGTTTCCCAGTAGGTACTTTGATGTAGACACTGCGTATGGAGGCGGTACGTTGTATGGCAGCTTGCTGATCGCTCGAGAACTGTCTCTACGCATAGAAAGTTCCGAAAGGCGCATGTGCTATGTAGAAAAAGATACATCAGTCATGCATGCGAATGACATGGAAGAAGTAAACGACGAACGCGAGGTCCCAGATAACATTACCTGCAGTCTCCCCTCGGAGGCTTCTTCCATCCAGTCGGTATGTTCTTCCACCTCCTCCATAACTTCCTCGAAAAAATCTTCTTGGAAAGTAGCGATCTTGAAGTTCACCCTTTGCAAGGCTGGGAATAACGAGCGGTCAACCAAAAGATTGCCAAGTTCGTCCCAGTGAGGAAGCTCCTCCACGTCGGTTTCGAACTCGTAGCTGACGTACAGATTCAGTTCCTCGAGGCATTTGTTGCCAGAGCCGAATCGCCTGAGCATATTGAGGAGCCATATAAAGGGGCTTGTGAATGATACCCCGCCGTCGCCGAGGTCAAATTCATCGTTGAAAGGTTCGGACGCGGTCATTTGGATCCCAGTGGTCAGTACGCGAATAGACTTCAGGACACTGTAGTCTATAGGCTCTTCATCTACTGTGGATTGCTGAAATACTTTCAAAGGCGCGCAAATAGTCAATGCATGATGAAGTGTGCGTATGGCAAATCAGAGACGCACTGTATGCACATGGGCTGAAAGA
>NHYE01001415.1:0-43306 GCA_002938385.1 Gymnopilus dilepis | reverse complement strand
AGTCAAAGGGATTTGCAGTATGTGTTTTTTCTTTTGCTTTACTTCCTCTTTCTTTTTCTTTTTCTTTGCGCGTCGTTCTTTTGTTGCATCTCTTTCTCTTGCCTCGAGAGGCTTGTGTATTTTTTCTCTTTGCTTTCGCCTCTATATATGCGCCTGGGCAGGCGGCAGGCGTCATGCATCATGTCATGCCTTACAGGGCATGCGACGTCGGTGCTGATATCAGTGTCGACGATCAGTCCGTCTGGGGGTTGCATGTGTTTTACTCTTTCTACCTTTCCTTCCTCCCTCCCTTCCCCCTCCTCCTTTCTCTCCCTACCATCCTCCAGCCGCCGCTCGAATCCATCGCTAACCCTCCCCCCCCTCCTAGACTCCTCGCAACAAAACAAGAAGACGAAGCGAAAGCGCTCGCCCTCTGCCAGACGAAGGTCCGTGCGAAGAAGCTCCCCATGGAGGTCATCGACGCGGAGTACCAGTGGGATCGCCGGAAGCTGACGTTCTACTTCGTGGCGGAGAAAAGGATCGATTTTAGGGAGTTGGTGAGGGAGCTGTTTCGGTGGGTTGTTTTTTTTTTGGTTTTTTTATGGTTGGGTTTTTTTTCTTTGCTTCGTGTTTGGCTTCGACCCTCTGGTTCGAAGTTCCTGGTCCCCCTTCTTCCTTGGATTATCTCGGCCGAGGGTCGTCCTTTGCTTTCATCTACCCTCCGCGTTGCCTAGGGCTTTGATACTTTTTCCGGTTCTTCGTCAAGTTTGTGTTTTTCGTTTTGGTTGTCCGTCCTGTGTAGGTGGGGTTTCAGCCCGTGTACTTCCTGTGGGGCTTTTGGGTTGGGTCTTTCTTTCAGCACTTTTCTTCCTTTCCTGCTTTTTACCTTCGTCTCCTCTTGAGCTTCCTTCACCCCCTTTGGTCGTGGACATCCAAAGTTGCGTCCGCGGACCAACATCTTACTCCTTTGCTCTCTTTTTTGGGGAGGTTTTGGTTTTGGCTCCGTGTTCCTTTTTGTTTAATTTCTTTCCTTTCTTTCCTCTGGTTCTTGGTCTCTTTCATTTCGACCTTCGTGTGCGAGGCTTTCCTTCCTTTCGCTCCCGCTTTCGTTTCGTTTCCTTTTGTTTCCACCGCGTTGCTTGATGCTGCTCCTGTGGACGCTCGCTGACTCTGCTTCCTTCCCTTTTACTTTTTAGGTTGTACAAAACGAGGATATGGATGGCGTCCCTCCAGGGCGGTGGGGGCTTTGAGCAATAGGCTCACTGCAGCTGCTCAGCGCCGTTGTTGTTCAGGCGCCCTGCTGCCTTCTTTATATCTATGAATCACCGACATCGACATATTTACTAGGCGCGCTGCGTCGCCTGCCCTGCCCTTTCTTCTTCTTTCAGGGCTGGGGCGGAGAGGGACGTTGCGAGCATATCGCACAGTACAGCGGGGACGCGCCCTCTGAACCTTGGCCTCCTCCGCGCCACCGTCCTCACTCTTCTCTCCTCTCAATAGACCCCCAGGAAGAGAACATCAAAACGCAGATGCGCTTCTGCTGCTGCACTAGAGCGCTGCACCATTCTCACTTCATCTACACCGCCACGTCACCGTCACCGTCACCGTCATAACCACCACCACCACCACTTCCTCCTTCTCTGTCGCCGCCGTCGCGGCCATTTTGCCCCTGCTTCTCCCCTCCCATCTATAAAAAGCGCCAACGTCCTTGCGTATACGTATACACACCGAACCTCCAAACTCTCAAAAAGGAGCACGGGACCTCGAGCTGGGCTTAACCTCGGCCAGCTCACGATAGCCCCGCCAAAACTCAAGACCAAGAGTCAAGACAAAGATAAAGACTGAGACCTCCATGGAAGAACCAAGACCCGAGAACCAAGACTCAAGAATTCAGCACCCACATCTTCAAGACTCAAGAATGTTGGCGTGTTGATATCTATTTTATTTATTGAATGGCGAAAGACTACAATGCCATTCTTTCATGCCCGGAAAAGAGAACGCGGCCGGAACGAGAACGAGACGACGTAGATCGTTCGGAGAAAGACGCGAAGATGTGGGAGGAAGTAAAAGGACGAGGATCAGGATTACGATTGGATTGGAAAGGATTGGGAGGATGGGATGGGATGGGATGGGATGGGATGGACACGATATCGACCGGCTCTCAGATCTCATGGGTTGGTCGTTGTACTAATTGTTATCTTCTTCTTTTTCTTCTTCTTTTTTTGCCTATTCCTTGCCTTTGTTTCGTCTTTTCTTGTGTTTCGTGGAACGTTTAGCTCAGCTGGCTTTGACAGCACCGCCGGTCTTCATGCTTATTTCCTTACTTCCTTTTTGCCTCTTTCTTGCCTTATTTTTTTGCTTCTTTTCATCAAAATTTCTTCTTGTTTTCTGCGCTATCCAGAACAGATATCCAGCCCCGTCTTTTGTTTTGTCTGTTCGGATGTGTAATACTTATTTAATGTAATGTCTTCTTGCTCTATGCTGCGTTTCTTGTTCGAACCTTTCTCTTCACTCGTTCGCTATCCTTTGGCCCAGTCTCCCTTCCCTCCTCAATATGTCGTCATTTTTCTTTATAATATTCATGACCTTCCCCGCTCAACGCCTCAACATCTTATTCACTTGCTTGCTTATCTGCTTCATCATGCCATCCCAACTCATCCCAGCTTCCTACTTGCAATGAATGAACTTGAATAAAAGGTTGTTGTCTTGATTTTCACTCATGTTTTCTGACTTGTCAATGTGAACGTTGAATACCCTGTGAGATTGAATCTTGGACGAAGGAAGTGGGATGCATTCAATCTGGGACTACCAGTACTACAGAGGCCCAGGCCGAAGCTTGAAGCTTGAGGCACGACTAGGGTACCTAAGTGCCTATTAGTATAACTCCCAGCTCCTTTCAGAGTCTAGACAACCTCCTCTTGTTTATATTGAAAATCAACAACAAACTAAACGATATTCATACCATCTTGCCACGATTACTGTACACGGAATGTACTAGCTTCAATGAAC
This sequence comes from Gymnopilus dilepis, assembly GCA_002938385.1. NCBI lineage: Eukaryota > Fungi > Basidiomycota > Agaricomycetes > Agaricales > Galerinaceae > Gymnopilus > Gymnopilus dilepis. The sequence goes on along the minus strand of NHYE01001415.1, from coordinate 40,318 downwards.
GAGCATCCCTTTCGCCTCTGAAAGACATCTATAAGTATAAATGAAATTTCCGGATAACCGTCAGTCGATTTCCGAGCTGAGCCTCACGATCTCGTCTTCCAACACTTCCATCCGCTTCTTATCAAGGATAACTTCCAGCGCAATCCTCCCATCCGGCAGCTTCCCCACAACAGTGACCATATTGAACGGCGGGATGTTGCTCGAATTCCTGGTCGACTTGTACCGAAACACCGTCTTGCCACCACCAAGCCCCGACCAATCTATATCGAACACACGGCCGTTGATCATGTTCGTCAGGAACAGGCACTCGTCTGAGTCTTGGGGGAAAGCGCTGATGCCAATCTTGGTCCCGGCGTGGAAGTCGTTTGTGTACTGTTTGATACGGCTGTAGGCTGCCATGGCGTGTGTGATGGACGCGGAGGACTTGGCGGCGGAGAGGAGGTAAGCGAGGTCTGAGAGGGGGGTGGTCTGCACCTCTGCGGTGGTGAAAACTGGATAGGGAAGCGCCATGACGCAGTTGTGGATGTAGTTGTTGTTGAGCTTGAAGTATTTGCGGAGGCACATCTGGTTGGACACTGAGATACGTCGTTTTGCGTCAGCTTCGGTTAAGTAAATGGTCTAGAAAATGGGAAGAAAGAGAGAAAGATCAGGACGAGTTGAAATTGGTAATCTTAGAATTTGGATCACCTTGAGCAGCCATGCTGTGAGGACGTCACCAGTTGACAACCGCACATCGTCCTTCCCAGCTAGCATTAGCGACTTCCTGGTCTCTGAGACCAGTCTGTTACAAGCCTCGCCCGGTATCATGATGACACAGCTATATGCCTTCTTCCATATCACCTGCCAGAGACACCAAAATGCCAACATTATGGCTTGCCACGCTCCTAGAGGGTTAAGATACGGATACACGGCGTTTCCGCTCAGAGACTTGACCGTTTCCTTCTCGGCCAGGTCCAATGCGACCTGGAAGGCATTCTCATTCTGCCCGGGAAGCAATTGAGGTGGAGAAATGGACCATGGGCGACCCAGCGTCTCCGCTTCAAGAGCGTGGACGATGGACGCAACGCCCATCCCGTCGAGGACGCCATGTGAGAAGGTCAACCCGATACAGGTGTACTCCTTTCCCGGGTGACGGAAGTGAGTGAGGTGCCAGTATGTCAACGGCAGACCTTGTTGGTACCAGAGTAGGGGGTTCTTTGGGGCGGAAGGGGAGATAAAGAGTGAGGCAGGGAGACTGTTGGAAATGAGGGGCAGTGGGAGCTCCGCGAAATCGGTTATTGGTGAGGAAGAGTTGCTTGAAGTGAGCACGAACGGGAGGTGATCTTCGTCGTAGTCACCGAGGGGTACTTTGATCCTGTAGGAGTTGCCCTGTAAGACAAGCGGATGGTCGCATCAAGTTCGAGCAACTGAAGGTGTTTTAGAGCACATACCTGCCGTTCCACTCTTCCTGCGAGAAGTGGCCACTTCTTGACAATACGATGAAGTACGGAGTCGAGTTTCTCCTCGTCCAGGATGCCTTCAACCAGCCATCCTACGGTGTGTCCCACCGTGCTCCAAACGAAGTCGAAGTGGGTGAGAGGGCAGTAGGCGAATTGGTGCTTGGTCTTTGCCATGATATGGTGTAGTACACAGTGTACGATAGCAAAGCACTTTTTAACGCTTTAGCCGCTATCGAACCATTCTATTGCCGCGGTGATGAGCGTGAGGTGGCGGGCGGTTCGCGAAGTAGGACGGATGTCGTATGCTTCTTTCAACGATTCACAAGTAGCTCAGGCCATTCTCATTGTATGAAGAGACGAATGACTTGTCTTGAGGTTGACTTTGTGGTTGCATAAGAAAAGCTGAAATTGAACGTTGAAGGTCGATCAGAATGACGTGAAAACCAACAAGTTTACTATGTACATACATCGAACGTTTCCTGCCGATGGTGGAAGCTCGCCATGACCCCACAGGTGCAGAAGGCAGTTGAACGGCGCACTCTCGAACGGTTATTTGCATGTTGAGGCATCTAGATGAAGTCACGAAAGAAGGAAAGACACCATGTTGACTAGGGGGATCCATGGAAGGAACAGCCGGCCCGAAGGGTTACAGTGTAGTATTGCGACGATTTTGAAGGACTGTTCATGGCATCTAGATCGAAAAGTTCTATAGCTAGTTTTCGATATTCAAGCTCAGCCTCATAATTTCCTCCTCTAACAGCTTCATCCGCTTCCTGTTAAGGACAGCTTCTAGCGCGACCCTCCCATCTGACAACTTCCCAACGATAGTGATCGCATTTGAAAGCGGGATTGAGCTCGGGGTTCTGTTCGACTTGTACCGAAAAATGGTCTTGCCGCCACCAAGCCCCGTCCAGTCAATGTCCAATGCGCGGCCGTTAACCATATTGGTCATCACCAAGCTCTCGTCTGCGCCTTCGGCGATTGGACCGACGCAGACTTTGGTGCCTGCGCGGAGGTCTTCGACGAAGCATTCCATACGCCTGTGGGCTGTCATGGCGTGCGTTAACGACGCGGATGATTTGGCTGTGGAAAGCTTCGAAGCCAAATCTGCAAGAGAAATGGTTTGCAGCTCGGAGATGGTAAAGAGGGGATAAGGAAGTGCCATGAAGCAATTTTGGATGTAGCTCTTATCGAGCTCGAAGATATTGCGGAGGTTCATTTGATTAGACAACGCAACACGTCGCTTTGGATCTAACTCGGTCGAGTAGATGATCTGCATTAACTTTGTCAGCCTGTGGAATCTGATTCGGTGGAGTCGTAGATACCTTCAATAACCACGCCGCAAGGATATCACCCGTTGATAAACGTACGTTTTCTTTCCCTTCCAAAGCAAGAGCCTTTCTCGCATCGGATGCCAGCTTCTCACACACGCCGCTTGGTATCATGATGGCACGGCTATGGACTTTATGCCAACAAGCTTGCCAGCCATACCAGAAGGCCGTTGTTAATGCCCGCCATAGACCTAAAGCGTTGAAATACGGATATACCGTCCTGTCACTGGAGGGAATCTCAGCACTCCTCTTTTCGAGGGCGACCTGGAATAGGTTTTGATTCGGGCCGGGTAGAAGCTGAGGTGCGGAAAAAGACCAAGGTCGACCTAGTGTTTCTGCCTCCAATGTTTGGATAATCAAAGAAATGCCCAGCCCGTCAAAGACGCCGTGCGAGAATGTCAACCCGATGCAGGTATACTCTTCTCCAACATGTCGAAAGTGAGTGAGGTGCCAGAATGTGAAGGGCACGCTTCCATCATACCACAGCTGTGTGTTCTTTGGGGCGGAGGGAGAAATGAACAATGAAGCGGGAAGAGTGTTGGAGAAAAGAGGTAAAGGGAGCTCCACGAAATTGCTGATTGGGATGGGAGAGTCGTTTGAAGTGAGGTCGAATGGGGCATAACCTTCGGGAAATCCGCTCAGAGGAACTTTAATTCTGTACGAGTCGCCCTGGCAAGAGAGAAATAATTCAACAAAGGGATCATGATATTGAACGAAAGAAAAATTCCTCGGCACGAACATCACGATCTACTCTCCCTGCAAGGATTGGCCACTTCTCCACAATTCTTTGTAGGGCGGAGTCTAATTTATCCTCATCCAAGATGCCTTCAACGAGCCAGCCAAGGGTGTGGCCGAACGTGCTCTTGACGAAGTCAAAGTGAGTAAGAGGATAGTAGGCAAAGAGCGGCTCAGACGCCGGCATAGTCACAGTATTCGTTGCACTACGGCGAAGCGACCTTGCGGCTTGCCTTTCTTTATAGAGGTCGAGGTTCGAACCACATCCTATCGCCACGGTAATGAACTTGGGGAGGGGCGAAGGCGAAGAATGCCACTGACTGTGGCAAACTAGAACCAATGCTTGCTTCTTTTTGCAGTGTAGAGGTCATTACTTATTGTGAACGCCTGAATTGTCTGCCATGGTGTCAGTGCATCACTGAGGCTCATCTGCTGGGAGTTGTTTCTTTTCGTTGTGTACAAGTCGTTCAAGTCAATCTGGCCGTAAGTTCGGATCACCACAAGTACTTTGGAGGTTGATTAGATTTGGCAGTTATCCTGGCACGAAAATTCACTACTTACAGTACTCTAGATGTCCTCGACATCGATTCTTCATTACTATTAGCCCACACAAGCTGACAAAACTCAAATGAACTTGGCTGCGATCATGGAGGGTTGACCCGTCGGGCGCCGGACGGGTGAAAATGGGGCAGGGTACTTTTGCCGCGGAGTGACGCGCCGTGACGCGGAAGTGCCGCGAATTGAGCTGATTTGGTGACGCGCTGACGCGCACGGTCGTTCGAATTGTTGCGTTGAATCGGGCCCTCATCAGCAAATACCAAGCTTTTGAGCTTGCAAAATACTTCAAAAGATCTGTAGATTCTGTTCCCTTATTCACCTATTGATCACTCGGAAGGTAACCAGAAAGTGTTCTTTAGTGGCAACTGCAAGTTAAATCCCCCAGCATTGTCATCTCGGTTTGTAAGATAAATCACACCATACCCAGAAGACTCTCTCTCTCAGGCTAGACTACTTCTTGCAATGCAGGTATAACCGCAGTGCTTGATATGGGCAAGCAGTAATACAGTAGTCAGTACAATAACAATCAAGGGAAGTCTCCAGGCAAAAATTTGATATTGAAGTCAGGCATTGGAAAATCCTTTCACATGTCTTCCGTCAAAGAGGGAGATTATCGACATTGACAACGAGATAATTTCTGGCAAGTCTGCAACAATCTCGAAAGTCTTTTGTCAAGGAGGATATTCGACAAAATTATGAAGATAAATCATATCGGACCTTGGTAACTCATGAGGGTGTCCTACGCTCAGCGCTGCCCAGTAAGGCCTGAGCTTCGAAATGAACTGGAATCCAGGACCAACAGATACTGGCAGGTGAAATCAAGGTTGAAAGACAGTATCAAAGGTAAATTCGAACGTTTGTGTTGTCGCGTCAGGTATTTCGTGACGCGCAGACTGCCGCGCAGTGACGCGGAGGTGACGCGGAGGTTGCGCGGAGGTGACGCGGACGCCCTACCTGACCGAGTCGTGTATACAAGAGAGATTCTTGCTTGAGGACGGACTAGATGCCCCCAAGAGAGGCTGTAACGTCTACAAATTTCATTAGTGAGTGGCTATTGGCAAAATACGAACCGGACACTCACATTTACACAGAGAATCGTCCCATTTCGCACCTAAGATCGCTAACTTTCAAGTAAAGGCTGTTCCAAAACATGTGGGGAACAGAATTAATGCATTCTAGTGTCCGTGTATCAGAAGATGGCCGTTCTTGACGCAGATTTTGAGACCAGCAGCGCTCCGCGTCAGGACCGCGTCACGCCGCGTCACTCCGCGTCATTTTCTCTTTGCCCGTGAAAATGCCGACGGCCGGCGCTTGCCTTATCCTTCCTCGGAACTTGCCGATAAGTCGTGACGTGATGACGTGAATACGCGGACGTAAACGGCCTCACACGGAGCGGACGACGGCGCTTCAACAGTAATTAAATAAAGACAGCTTCAATGAAGTTGTTATTCTGTACCCATTCTTCGTCGTCTTCTCTGACCTCGTTGCCTTCAAAAGCAACATTGGGCGCCCACAATGTCTGAGGAAGGCCTGAAGAGGTCGCCCAAATTGCGCTCGAGTGCAAGCTTCTTGCCTCCTTGGCTCAAGGCTGCTTTGCACTCTAGACGTACTATCAAGACATGGATTCGGTGTTGTGTCGCGCTTGCGAGCGTTTTGATCTTGATGGTGTCCAGGAAGCCATCTCAAACAATGGGACAAGCTGCCTTTTTCTGCGTGTTGGTTCTGAATGCTACTTGTGTCTTCGCAATGATTAATCAATTATTTGCAGAATAGTATCGGTCATGATGCCTCCAACCTTCGCGCTTTCCGTGTTCATAATGGCTATAACCACTCTATTGCTAGGTTTGTAACTACAAGTCGATTAATTCACGCGTCCTGATCCTTTCCAAGGCATGCTTTTGGGATGGGCATGGGGAAACGCTGCAATGGCTTCTGCGTTGAATGTGAGGAGCGCGTCGCTATTCGCTCAACAACAAGCGAAGGTTCAGCATTCGTGAGTGATATACCGGAGAACACGTTCAATCTGAATTGACTTCTTGGTCAGCTTGCTTCCGAACGTTCCTGCGGCTCTGCAAATCCAAGTTGCAACATTTCACGGTGCCTTCCTTGATCCCCGGTCGGCTACTCTTTAACTTGAGGCCACCATTATCATGTTAATTGCTTGACGTGTCTAGGTCGTCAGCAGTCTATGGCGTCTTCTTGTTCATAGGTTCTTTCGCGTTGGGCGCTGCGAGGGCTTACTTGCCCAATCTCGCGCTGTTGAGTATTTTCGGCACGATCGTCTTGGATATTGTGGGCTTTCTTTTCACTCTCTGATGATCTATGAAATGACGTTTTGCAAGATATGCACCACAGGACCATGTAATTCGTCGTTGTCTCGGCCATCTTGACGCATCAGTGCTGACGCCAATCACAGTGCTGCCACAATCGGATTATACCCTGGCAAAGTTATTCATCCTGCCTGCGTCCTTCTACATAGCTGTGGCCATTGCAAGCCTGATCCTTGTCTTCCCTGAAAGTCAGAGCCATGTCTGGTTGTACGTTGTTGCTTCTTTTCTCTAGTCCGGAATCAGGCTCACATGTCGATTTAGAACTGCATTGACAGATTCCTTTTGGGCTGTAAGCAGCGTTTTCAGTCACAAAGCGTTTTGTTGACCGGAAATTTTTTCAGCCGACTCTTGACTTACTCCGCCTGCAATCAGAGGCTTTGGAATCCAGACCCTCCGACTATGAGAATTGGGCGGACCTGAACACACGAGGTCAGAAGTTGCGGCAAAGCCTCGTGAACGCAACGGAAGCCGTCATCACACAGCTCAGGTTGATAGGTTTAGACACGTCGATTGGTCGTCTGGGACCATCAGATCTGAAGAAAATCAATGCAGAGCTCAAGTCTATCATGTTCCGCGCTGCGTGAGTCGTTATCACCTGCAGCTCAGAGTTCCGCTAATACACCATCATTCATAGCGGCCTTCATTCGTTCCAAACTTTCGTCAACGATGTCAACTCTGCGGAACAAAGAGAAGCTCAGGAGGTTGAGGCAAGGCTTAAAAGGGGCGACCAGACCCCTCGTACCGTCGATCGCTTCCGAGTTCTCCAGCTGAAGATCAGAGAGCGCGAGCTGCAGCACGGTCATGATTTGGACTCGCTCGTACCCATCCTCGCTGCGGCTTCGGCCAATTTGCGGAAGTCCTCCGAGTCTTCTGTGGAGTGCCTTATTGATTGGCTGCAGGACTGCAACAGTAATAGATGGAGGGGTATCTTCTCGAGACCGACACAGGAGCAAATTGACCAGCGGCATCAGAAGTTGGTTACTGAGTTGCAGAACTTGACAAACGCTTTGGACGAGTTCAGGAATGTCGAGAGGGTCAAGCTGATCAGGCCATACGAAAGGTTCTTTGATCCCGTTACGAGGACGCTGCTGAAGAATCAAGATCTTTTTGCTTCCAAGTACGTGTCGAGCTGCACGGCTTTAGGCATAACTAAAGCTCTATCCAGGTCTCTGTATATTTGCTTCGTGTTCATCGACACTCTAGACGGTTTCTCCGAGTCCATAGCGAAGCTCCTCAGAATCATAGTAGACATCGACAGCCAAAGACCCCATGCCAAACTGTGGTTCCCTGGACGCATCGCGAAAGTAACCACGGACCTCAAGGACAACATCACCAATGGGCAGTTCAAGGGCACCCAGGGCGTGTTGGCGATGGGCTCCCCGGATGATCCTGCCTCGTTTGATCCGCCCAATGGCGGTCTCGCTAGTAGTGGTTCGGGGTCAACGTTCAATGACGATGACGACGACGACGACCAGGATGGCGATAGTGAGACTGCACACAACCAGGCAGAGGTTGAGAAGGAGAGGGAAAAGGAAAGAGAGAAAGAAATGTTGACCGAACCACCAGGTGAGTTTGTGGAAGGGTCTTCAACCCGCATATGTGGGCCTGGCTGATGAAGCTGTGTCCTTTCTAGTGAGACGCAACCCCGATGCCTTTCCTCCAACCACAGGATTCGGGCGGTCCTATGTCAAGCTAGCGTCAATACTGAGATTTTTCAAGTCGGCTCAAGGTGTCTTCGCTCTGCGTGTGGCTTTCGTTTCTGTCGCTTTGTGGATTCCTGCGGTTTGCCCGTCAAGTGCTTGGTTCTACTATGACAACAAGGGCGTTTGGGCTCTGATCATGGCTCAGGTGAGTTTTTATTTCTTTGGATAGGATGATGAAAGGCTTAGCTTCTAATAGACAGCTCTTGCTGTATACGCTGGTGACCAGGTTGGTATCGTTTCCCGCTTCATTGTTGAGAGAAAAAGTGCTCATTCTGTCCTTTTAGATTGCTGGTTTCATCATCAGGCTAACAGGCACGCTCATCGGTCTTGTTGGTATGCCGCTTGGACCAAGTCTTCTCGTACCCAATGCTAATGGCACTCTGTAAGTTGGCATGTGTGTGTGGTATATCGGCGCAGGTCTAGGTCACGGTAACCCATATGGCATTGTCATCGCAACTGTAAGCATTTTGCGCCTCGCTTCGTTGCAGGGTATCTGACGGGGCTTTTTACCTCCACTTCTTCCAGACTGCTTTCCTAGCACCGCTCTTTTTTGTTCGCCTCTCTGGCCCTCCGGTCCAAGTCGGCTTGTGGACCATGGCTTCTGTCACTGTTGTTTTGAGTAAGTATGGACCCCTCATCAGTGCCACAATACCTGCTGATACGTCTCCAAGTTGTTGGCTATAGTTGGATCAATGCGAACTTCAACCCCTTCGGCAATCCAGGCGTCGGCGTCACTCTTGGCTGGAAAAGAGCGTAGGTCGTATTCCCTGGACTCAGTGCCCCACAAGCTCAAGCTCTTCTATCCATTTCAGGCTCCTTGTCATCATCGGGTTCACAGCTGCAGTGAGTGCTCTTGTGCTCTGAAACGATCCAAATATCTGAACTGCGACGCCTTTTACAGTTCATAGTGATGCTTTTCCCCACACCACTATCATCAAGAGTGCTCGTCAGAAAGACATTGGCAGCAGTCATCGCTGAATCGGGCAACATCATTGGTGGCGAGATTGAAGCTTTCCTTGCTGAAGAAGAACGTGTAAGGAATGGAATTTATGATCAAGCACCGGAACTTGGCAAAGACAGGCTATCCATGAAGGAGCGGAGAGTGAGAAGAATCTCTGGGAGGGTTATGGCTGTTTCGGTCTGCCGTCTTTCCCTGATGTCTGGAAGTGTCGTCTCATGAAGTCCTCTCTTCCAGACTAGGCTGAGGTATATCAGACCATCACTTGGGACTGCCAAATTTGAGCCTCAATTGTCGTAAGCCCCGCTATTTCCCTGTTCAGAGGATAGGATTCTTATCATCGGCGTTGCTTTGCAGTGGAACCTGGCCTGCTGAAGAGTATGAAAGGCTTTTTACGTTACAGTTCGTGTCTATTCCTGTCGCCTTACAAGCGATTAACAAGTGCATTTGCATCCAGAACTCGCGTGCTCCTCTCTTTGGCGCTGCTCGTAACCTCCTTCGCCAAGTTGGATGAGAAGTGGTGCAGTGCGCTGGTACACAGGGTTAGTCAGTCTTGGCTACCACACATAACATATCTGACAACCTTTTTTCCAGACGCCTTTCATGAACCCCAATTTCGTAGGTCCTTCCTTCCTTCCCTTCCTTCCACCCCTTGATGGCAACGGTGCCCGCAGCTTTCTGACGTGTTCACAACAATCACGATCCTTTCTAACTCGCTCATGAATGGAAATCCTCTGCCAGCCTACCTCCCAAAACTGAGAGACAGACTAGTCTATCACGAATATCATGCTGGCAGACAGGCTCAGCTCACGCCTTTCCTGAGGTCTATTGGGAGCACCCAAAGAGTAGCCGCAAGTCAGAGCACCGGAAGCTCGAGCTCGGATCTGAATAAGGGTCAGAATGCGTCCAGAGGGGACACCGAGCATGATGAGGAAGTCCTCTTGAGGACTGCTGGACCCGCCCATGTTGACGGGTCTAGTATGGGTATTGAGCTCGATGAACTGACATTGGACATCTTGCTGGTAGGCATTCTTCCTTGCCTCTTCATGTGCGCGAAAAGATTGCTGACTTTGGCGTCACAAATATAGGATGAACAGTTGCCCGCTCATTCAACTGCTGTCATCGCCTTTTCCTCTCTCATATCAGTCAGTGTCGTAGTGTCTTTCAACACCTTATTCTAATGCGACCCTTTTCCATTGTAGCGGATCGACGAAATGGTCGATATAGTCAGCACCCTTTGTGGTCAAGCGACGTTCAGAGGATATGAGAACCTTCAGAGAGACTATATGGACAGGGAGGAAAGGGCGCTGGGTGGCGGTCTTGTGGTTGTCGATACCGACAACAGAAGATAAGCTGCAGGACGTTGTGAAGACAAAAAGGACAGGTAATGAATTTTTGAGGTCTGCAGTTTCGTGTTGCTCTGTTTGGCCTTCCATGCCCCTTGTGCACATCTGATAAAAGTGTTGGTCTGGTGTACGAATTGGACGTTATAGATACCCGCTAATCCAATAATGATATCTTTAATCTTACACATCTCCAAAAAGATGCCGCAGGGACCTCATAAGAACCCTCCTGTTGACCCGCTTCCAAAGCGGTCTCCTAGGCCTCTGGCCTCTCTAAGCATCTTGTTCCGCTTATCATCGTCCATGAGGCGGCCGCCGATACCCATGTCGCGTGAGTGATCCCATATTGCGGTGACTTCCTCGTCATCGGTCTTTTTGGACGCCATGGCAGTCTTATGTTGGTCTACTAAGGCGGCTCCGCGAGCTTTGCGCTGGAGAGAGAAAAGATGGTGCACATGTTAGTCAAATTCGTCAAGCTAAAGATCATGAACGTGAAAAGGAACAGGAAGACGTACCGTATGTTCGTCGACACCCCTCCTTATGGCTTCTTCTTCCTGCTTCCGCCTCCTCTTTCGAGCTTTCTCGTCCTCGTCTTCTGGAGGTGCGTCCGTAACTCTTCGCTTCTTACCCGACACCTCATCAGCAAGACGTTGTTGCCTCTCTTGCGGCGTTTCGGTCCATAGCGACGAGTCCTGTGCTGCTGCCGTAGTGGCAGAGGAAGATGCAGAGAATTGTCGAGCTTTTAGTTTCGTTGGGTCAAGATCTATATTAAATATTAGTTAACATGAAGGGAAGCATGCGACGGTCGAGTCACTTACTTCCTAGAAGGCCTGCTGTTGTTGGAGGGACGAGCATCCATTCTTCTCGCTTGGGTGCTTTGGGTTTTGCTGCTTCCTAATGCACCTGATGTCAGAACCAAATCTCAGGGACCTGGATAAATATCAAAACATACTTCTACAGCTTTCTTCCTCGTCTCCTCTCTCTCCAAAAACTCCCGTACTGCATCAGACTGTCCACTCTGCTGAGCCTGCAAGCTTGCTGGAAGCGGTTGAGGTCCAATGTCGTCATCGTCGCTATCCTCATCCTGGTATGAAGATGGACCTATTCCTGGAGGAAATGAAGGCCCTATTGGGCGCCTCCCAGATGTCGAAGAGGATGGTGGGGGCATTGAAGGACCTGCAACTGGTCTTGAGCTCGGTAAGGCTCCCGACGAAGGCATTGCAGGACCGATTGGTCTTTTGACTTCTGGAGGTAACGTTGGTCCTATTGAAGGTCCAGATGCAGCCCCGACTGGCTGAGGACCGTCGTCGTCATCATCTTCGTCGTATACTTGCAACCTTTTCTCCGAACTGCTAGCAGAGTTCAGAAGGTGTGCAGGTATTTGTGGTCCAATGGCACTTGCTGAGGACGGGCCTGGCTGAGGACCTTGGTCGTCTTCGTTGTCAAGCTCATCTCCGCCGTTTGAGACGTTGTTATTTTGACTGAGAAGGTGGGGAGGGATCTGAGGACCGATGGACGCCATGAAGGTTGTTGACGCGTTGCTGAGCAGTGCTCAAGGACCTTGATGGCGATGTTTGCGGGTGGCGCAGATGCCAAATACGTATCGGCCGTCCGCCGGCATCAGAAGCGTTGAAGGAGCGCTCTATTCTGCTCCGTTTTTCTAATCATGTTCTATGTATGATTTGCATGGAAAGCTACTGTACAATGTTTCTATAACAATGCATGTCAAGATGAAGTCCCAAATTGAATGTAATAAATATAATGGAGTATGCAGTAAATGATGGGGATATACGCAGTAGTGATCTGGAACTTGGGCTAGATACTAAATATGTGGAAAGAAAGAAAGCCATGCAACCTCCTCATAGGCACCCGGAGGGAGCTTTCTGAGTGTGACGAAAGCCTCTATGACTAGAGCGAGTCGAGTCAGTAGGTAGGCAGGTATGAGGATGAACATTAGGACTCGGATAACCTGAGGAATAATAGACAACTTGGCTGAGCTGGGTTTTTGCGGGAGGCAAGAGCGACGACGTAAGGTCCTGACCATAAGAGAAATTAACATCATAAGCATCGGAATACCTATGACGATGCTTGAAGAAGCGCGCCAAATCATCAATTCGGCGTGAGTAGGGAACATAAAGTTCCAGCCCGCACAGTGGATCGCCCCAAAGGTCAAGCCTATCACATCAGTGAAGATGGCAACGCGATTCTCCTGCCCAAACTGTGTATAGGCATAGAAGGTATCTCCTGGCTTATTGCTGTCCACCATCTGCTTGACGCGCTGAAATATAGGAGTCAAGATGCTGCCTTGAAAGATAGTGCCTCTGATGTCGATTGGCTCTGTCGAGTTTCCTACTTTGATTGAAGGCTGTTTATCCAAGTGCAAAAATATTCGAGTGAAGAACTTACCAATATCTTCCACCCCTTTCTCTGAAAAGTGGGCATCGTTTTCAAACAGGCCTTCCTTGTTCTCGACATGCCGAAGCGTATAAACCGGAATCGGTAATCGTACGCCGAGCGGCTTTTTCCACCACAGAAAATACATCGTTCCGTTGAGGAAAGCCAAGCCAGCGGTTACTAGCTCGAGCTGGGTGATGGGTAGTCCTTCAATTTTTCTCCCCAGGCATTGGATGCCGAACCACACTGTTTGACAAATCACGAGGGCTTTCGACAGGCCATCTCCTCTTGTGCGGTCTGTGATTTCTTCCTCGGTGGTGTCAGGAAACTTAATGAGCCCCTTACGAAGCAGAATGTCCATCTTGTCTGGGTCGAGGATGACTTCGAGTGGCCTTGCGCCGTCGTACAGAACGAAGCCTCCCATCTGGATGAAATAGCTATGGGTCTTCGTCCATCCACTGTTTGGGAAGCGATCTGGTTTCACACGCGGCGTAAGAACAAGGTCGAAGGGAACGGGAAAAAATACATACCCTGGTACATTTTTGTTAATGTTTTCGCAGCAATCCATTGACGAGCTGCCCATAGGATCATCATAGTCGGTGCGACAATCGACCACATCATTAACTCCAGCCGCCTCAGAAAGACTTTCCAGAACCCTTCTTCCACCGGTGGGATATTGGGATGCACCGAAACCCAGGAGCAGACGAAGATAGTGGCAAGGCAGCTCCAAAGGATATCCCATATTGACCGCGATTGAAGGTGATTAGCAGCAGCCTCTGCAACCAAGTCTACTCGGGACTGCTGGAGTTCGGCGATAGTCGTATTGACGGGGAAAGCTGCAATGCGTGGAGAGAGCAATAAGAGAGACAGTAAAACGACCATGGTGGATGGTGGAAGACATCCGCTCTGTCGCCATCAATTCTTATAACAGGATTGCATCAGAGCCGCAGAACGGCAACATAACATGACCCAATCTTATTCAACGTGCTCTTTGACGTGTGTGCCGACTCCCGAGACGAAGCGCCCTAGCGCTTGTAGGTTGCACAGTCAATTCCAGACGCTGACTATTGGATTCCATTCAATTGTTCTTGAAGTGGGCTCCACTGCGGGAGGGGATGCTAAAGGATACGCTATCTCTTGGAATGACACAGCGTCAACCTTATATGTGCAGTCATGACGCCTGGCTTGCTTCCAGCTTGCGTGTGTTGGAGTGAGCATGCACAGAACATCCGCCAGATCTGGTTGTACTCACCTGACTCCGGCTGACTGAACGATCTCAAGGCCAGCATCCTTGGTGTCCGTCCTGGGACGGTTGGACAGATAAGGGCTGGGCTTGAAACACATCGACGGAAGGGAAGTCCGAAAACCACCTGCGCACTGTTGCAAGCCCAGGACCTGCCACGAATGCATATCAATCGAGCAGAATTCTCAGCAGTTGTCCGGGGGAATTCCCAAGACTGCCGTTCGGTATTGGGTGTATACGCATGTCCCTGCCGTTGAGACCGATATTGATAGATAAATGGGTCGTCAGCAGTATTTTACGATCATGGCGTGCCACTGGTTGCTGCTCGTCGGTTTGCCTGTCGTACTGTGGCTCTGTATATAGATCGGCATTTCTTCATATACAGGGCATTTCGCACTAAAACAGAGACATTGGGTTATCAATATACCCCCCTGTCAATATAACTGGAATGCACGAAAGCTTGGGAAAGCTGCAACTTACAACGGCCTAACGAGACGATTCTGCATTCTCCCTGTCAATGTCTGTCAATCAGCCAGTATTTTAGGCAGCGAGATTGCCATGACTGCAATGTCGGAAAAAGCAAGTTAAGTTTGGTCGACCAGGTTCCTGGACCCCTCCAAACCGGCGATCGTAATGGCAGTTACTGACTCCATGATCTTGAGGTGACGGTTGACCACAGGTCAGCCAGCGACTTGACTTGTGTATCTTCCAACAGGCTATTCGTTTCGAACCGGCGGAGTATTGAGGTGTTTATGCACAAACGGATATGTGACGAGAAGCAAGGGTCATTAATATCAGACAATTAAAGATCCGCGAGGCAAACAGACGGATTTAACCAAATCGATTATATGATGAGAGAGGCAGGAAAATGAAAGAGAGGATCAGGGAGTTCTGCACTGTGGGAATATTCCCCGGCATCACGCGGCTAAAATGACCTCCCTGGACCATCATCAGATTCAAGTCGATTCTTCTTGCATCCTGGCTTGACAGTGACCTCACTGTATTATAGGCACAGATTACAGCAATCTAGAGGATTAGAAAATTATCTACGGTATCGTGCAATGGCATTGTACGCAAAAATCAGAAAGCGTCTAATCAAAAAGACAACTTCGGTCACCCTCTACAAATCTCGCCACGCAAGAACGACTGTCGTCGCAGCCCCTACACCTAGAACCGGAGTGATCATGGCATAACTAGTCAGCATGCCCAAGACCTCTCTCAAATCTCTGGCTGACCAAAGGAGCCCCAGCGAAAAGGCCAGGTACGACAGCGCGTAATCCCACTTGAAGAAGCTCAGTGCTTGAATGCTCGGATGCGCATCACTGGCAGGGGCTTTGGTCAATACCAGAAGGTCAGAAAGTGACGCGTAGTCTCCGCTCCAGACGCGTGGCCACACAGCTCTGGCATGGAAGAAGGAAGAGAGGAAAAACGTCGCGAGGTATATGGTACGCAGCATGGTTTGACTGCTACTTCCATGCCCTGACTGCCTTGAATCCTCTCGCAGGTTTCTTTCACGACTAATGGACGAAGTTGTTTTCAGCAGTGTAGATGGAGCGAGGCTGCTATAGAGCGCTCGAACGGCCGTCACGAATACTGGATAGAATTGCCATAGCCAAGTGGCATATGTGTCTTTCGTGATGACCATCGCTGCTGAGGGTAAGACTGCACCAAGAAGAAGGCCCAAAGCAAGACCCTGCGCTTCCACCTTGGTGATAAGGCTGGCTATTGGTCTTTCCCTCGTCCCATGCGCCATTCTGTAACGCGATACAACCAGCAAAAGCCAATAAAGGGGAAACGTCATGCCACACGTTATGAGCTGCGTCATTAACAGCCAAAACGTAGGGTGCGTCAATAGCCAATGCTGCTTGCCCTTATATCTGTGCGCCTCGACCAACATCACCAATACGCAAGGCAACCCTGTCCCGAGCAAATACGTCAGGAATTCCTGCGGGGTCCTTCCCATCCCTGTCGTTTCCGGAGCATCAAGGAGAAGGTGGAAGAATGCCACGACGCTGCACGGTCCTACGGCATTATAGTCCATCCGCCTGAGGTATGTGTACCGGCGGACGTACGACTGCCCCTCGGGCAGAGTGAGATTGAAGGTCGACGGTGGGAGAGGGGACGGTGGGTAGCACAAATCGTTGATGGTTTTGTCTAGACCTCCAGAGAAATGATCGAAGTACATGTATTTGCAGCCTATTAGGAAGAGGCTAGGGAAGATGATCATCGGAAGGAGTGACTCTGTCGCCAAGGAAGATCAATACGGTAGCATAGTATCGAAAAATACGAAGACTGCGTACGCGTTATCGTTTTGAGCGCCATGGTGACCTGAGGTCGAGTTTTGAGCACTCAACGTGCTATGAAATCGTTTTCCAGGCGTCCTATGGTCGAGGTATGAAGGATCGGATGATAATGGTGGTGAGAGAATAGAAATGAAATGAGTCGAGGAGAAAAGGGACCTCCCAAAGCTTATATTGGTGTTCTTCTCGGTACAGGGTCGGCCTCGCCGCCGCCTCGGATGCCGTAACGAGAGGTAACCAGGCCACTAGAATGTATTCCTCGGTGCAGAAGTGTAATTTTTACCTCATCGAAGCTCTTCCTCTCCTCCGAACAGGATATGAGCATGCTCAGTCTAAATGTGGACACTGATAAATTAGCACTCAGAAACGACAAGAATTTGGACACTTGCACGACAGAACCATGGTATTGTACGACCCTCAAGGCAGCATCAGGCAGCATCCGAGCCTCGCAGTTGTGACGTCGGACGCATATGATTTTTTACCCAGCGGCGAGGAGGCGGATCAAGTACGAGGGCGACAATTCAAATCGTCTACGTAACGCTTCGCGCGCGTGGTTTCCTGATGCGACAGGGCGGGATCAAGACGCGATTGGCTCTTATTGTCTTGCTGTCTCTGCGAAGTTGCGCCACACTGCCGAAAGAAGTGCCGATCGTCGAAAGAGGCGGTAAGCGCCGATGGCGCCCGACTTCTAGCAATATCACAATTCCCTTTCCTCTAAACCCTGTCAATAATCAGATCATCCAATTCATTAGAAAAGCGTCCATCAAGCAGGAAAGGGTAAGTACTAGTACAACTAGAGATATTGTACAGATGAGGTGATATACTGAAATTACACGGCGGGAAGCAGTAGCGACGAATAGAGTTTGCATTCCGACAATTCGACGTCAGCGGCCTTCTCCTCGACCCCGGCTCTCCAGCTGTCCCTGGTTACAATTTCTCAGAATAAGGCGGTGGAGCAGCAAAATCATGGTCATCCAACCCATCACCCTTTGACAACGTCATGTCATCTTTCAAGTCTTCCTTCGACTCCTGCTTTGTTTCTTCTTGCTTCGTCTCTGTCTTGACCTCATCAGCCACTTCTGCCTCGTCTTGGACCAAGTCGAAGTCTTCTTTGATCTCTTTCCTCTTTCCGAGGTGTTCAGTTCCAGGCCAGGTCAAGCCGAAGCCCTGCTGTCGCCTCATCTCGTTCTTCTGGGTCCCGCTGATCCTCTTGCGATACTTCGCTCCATACCTCGTCTTCAACTCGTCTTCGGTTCTGTACCTCAAGATATCATAGTGACTCGCTCTGGTCATAGCTTCATCTCTCTCTGTGTACCCTCCATGCACAATGACGACTGCTCCGCCATTCTCCTCAAACTTGCGGAATTTATACCGGAGCTTCGTCTCTTCCCAAGTGTTGAAGTAGACTGTGATGCGGGAAGGATGAACTCGACAATTGCGGAGATATTCGAACGATAGGGTGTCTGTACCCCTGGATGCGCCTATGAGGAAATGGTGCCCTTGTCGTACGGCCGTGCGGATCTTGGGAAGGTAGTGGGTGCTGAAATATTCCTGATCTACTTCGAGAGGACCAGAGATGAAAGCCACTGGGCGTCGTGGATTGGGCGGCGGTGGCCCTGATGGTCTGGACATCTGAGCCCTAGGATTTGGCTGAGACATTCCCTGTCCATGGGGCTGGCATTGTGGTGCTTGCCACCACGAGCGTGCAGTCGCCGCTACCTGCGATAACGTGGGCAGCTGCACCATGTCAAAACGGGGGTCTGCTTTGCGTGGTGGATAGTGGGAGTACGAGCGATACCAGTCTCTGGGCCTCTTGTAGTTATTCCTGTTCAGCGCCGCCAGAAGGCTGCGCATACAACAAGGAGTCACGATGACTGTCAAATACGAACAGCCTCAAGCAATGGTAAGGGCACCCAACGGTAAAGCCGGCCCGAATGCTCCAAATTTAGACTCGTCCATACTCAGCTCTCTGCACAAGTGCAGCCTGATTGCATGCTTCAAGATCGCCCAAACAGCAAAACGAGCGGGAGAACTTCAATTGAAGAGGCAGTGTGAAAATAAAACCCCTACATGTGATGAACGGTCTCACTTTACACTGTCAGTCAGAATGGGTGTTTGCCCCAGGTTTAAGCAATGCTTAGCCCGGTGAGCGTTTGTTTTGGTTCGTTTCTCGCATGAGTTCAAGGTTCTCTGGCTTAATGACCATTTGATCACAATTTGCTGTTTTATGTGCCATGTATGGGAGACACGCCCCGAAATTTATTGGCAATCAGAATTGATGTACATTTATGTAAAAAGTTCAAGTTCTTCGTAAAGTATTTCCCCTTGAAATTCACCGCCCGAGTCTACTCCACACGAAAGATGCAAAAATCTTTCTTTACGGCCTGAAGGCAAGGGATCATGAACATAAGAGACTTTAGATGCTGAAAGGATATTCCTTACCTCAAGCACCTTCTTGGCCTCGGCTTTTCCTTCTCTACTTTTAGCAAGGATGATAAATTGGTAGGCCTCCCAATCATTGATTCCCTGGTAAGTGACTCCCAAAAATCTGAAATGGGCATAATAATCTCTTTTCTGAGAAGGCGTTCAGCAAAATCTATTGCAAGGATGTTGCACGTACTTCGAGATCTCTAGTAACCAAGCAGAGCGCATGCTGCTTAGGAATTTCCAAGATTGCCTGCGTTATCTGAGTGGCTGGGTTTCTCAATTGATCTGCGTCGCCTGGATAGGGACGTTAATAAGCCATAAAAGGTCGCGATTCGTTGGGCGCACCTGCAATTATTCGAAACCACGTTTTTTTGAAGAGGTCAGATCCAGATGCCTGGGCTTCCTTAAAAACCCCGAGTAGGAGGGAATAAGTAATGATCTGTTCAGTTGAGGCGTCAACATGAGGAAACTAAGCGTCAAATAACGGTACTTGCAGATATATGGACATCAGTTCCTAGCTTCGTGAGCACATGAAATATTGGCAAAACGAGGGAAGAACATACTCAGCTTGTCTTTGCCCGATCTGACGCAACACACATCTTGATCAGGCAAAAATGCCTCGAACACTTCAACCCACCAGTCCATGCTTTGCTGATTCTTTACAACGACTCTGCAAGCCGGAATTCAACGTGAGTCCGGAGTGCAACCTAACGTCCATGCTGAAACTCACAGAGTAGTTCTTATTCCTTCGAAGCCCTCAGGGGGGAGATTGCCAGCGATGAGTGCAACAATGCTGGCCGTGCTGTCCAACCTGTGATGCCAAGTAATGTCAGGAAAAGTGCCGGGCGCCATAGAATCTACGCGAAAAGACTGACTCTGAACCACACCCAATCACGAAGCCTACATCATTCCGAACCGAAGTGCCGCAAACGGAGTCACCAGCTTCCCTCTGGACCAGGCGACGGAGTATGGACATCTGGTCCTGTGTAAGTCTCTTGCCATTGTTGAACTTCCCTTCGGTGAGAAGTAGTGGCTCCTGGGAATGCAGCATAGGTGCGCTACTATTCAAGCCGTCGATATGGGAATCTGACATGGCATCTTCGCTCAAGACTGAGCTGATAGATGTTTCGAAATCAGCTTCCTGTACTTCCTTCGAGAAAACAGAAGGACCGGCGCGAGGACGTGGGGTGGACGCACGCCTATTAAGAAGATGGCGCAATGAAAAATTGAAATGATGTGTGCCACTTTCTTCATCGCCCACGGATGACGCCAGAGACCTTGCTCGAGATGCATCCCCAGGTGTAACATGGAGTCCAGGAGTGCGGTAGGAAACAACATTCGAGGAATCCATCTCTTCAGTCAACATGGCGTCTGACGGCAAATCTCTCGGATCGATATGCACTTTTCTACTAGATCTTGGAGACGAAAGTGGAGGAGGTTCAAGCTGTATGCCTGATGAATACCTTGCTTGGCGTGTGTTAATGGGGCGTCGAGAAGGCCCCAGATTGGGAGGACTATCGCTTTCAACGATGTCCCGTCCAGGAGTAATACTGTTTACATCCAGAGCTTGTCGAGAGACCCGTTCAATAGATGCACCCAGCATCTCCAGAATGACAGGTGCGTCGTTCAAGAAGCTTGTAAGTGATGAATAAGCAGATTGCATTTTAGTGATGTCCATAGGCTCTCTTCCTTGAAGTTCAGTCTGCGGGTTCTCTTGTAGGGTTGCAGGTGCAGGTGTGTACGCTGCGGTATCAGACTTCATCAGATCTGAGTTCCTCGTCGGAATAGACAGTCGAGGGGCTCGAGTGCCTGAGTTGGATCCTAATTGCATTGAGTTCAGGTAGCAGGCCCAAAGCGAAGTCAATAGAGACCGAGGAGAGGGCTTCTGGAGCTGAAGGTCCGGGAAGACCAGGTTTTATAGTACCCAGAATGTCCTTCACTAGTCATCTAGCATAGAGGGGCTGATTGTTCCAGACTATTGTTTCCGGAGCACTCCCATGCAAACTCTCGGTGACTCGGCCAGCAGGTGAGCACCAACCCCAGGAGTCATCGCAAAGGGAATGAGTCGTTCAGCCTGAGAGTGGGTTCCCAATACAGCCGCAACTATCAAAGAATTACGAAAGGGAGATATTGAAGTGAGATTTCCACTACCTGCCATCGCTTAGCACAATACGTCTAGCATGGAAAAGAAGGCCTGTGAGCAGTTCCAAGATCCAGGGTCAGCGAGTTGAGTGAGAAAGGACTGAAAGGGATAGCCGAGGGATAGTCAATGACAGCTAGGTGCAGAACGATAGGCCATCAAAAATCGAAAAACGTTGATGGCGGGCTCTTGCGGGTCTCGAATTCGAGGCTTGCCAGCTCAGGGTCGTAGAGTGCTTACGCAAGAACCCCTGGGTGAGATGTGAAGCCAATGTGAAGCCAGCCAAGGTCCGCCATCAGTGTTTTTCGACTTTTGATGGCCTATCGTTCTGCACGCAGCTGGAAAATGGAATTCTGACTAGTTATATGAAGTGTTTGGACATGTTGCNATGTGAAGCCAGCCAAGGTCCGCCATCAGTGTTTTTCGACTTTTGATGGCCTATCGTTCTGCACGCAGCTGGAAAATGGAATTCTGACTAGTTATATGAAGTGTTTGGACATGTTGCATTGACGACAGACAGCTTGCCTGAAGCGACTGCAAGCACTAGTATGCTACCAAATTTGCTCGTATATTTCCCTCAGCTGGAACGGTTTTGGCGACTTCCCATAGCAAGCCTTCTCATAGCGCCGAGACTTTATTTACTGTACACATGTACTCGTCGAACTTATGACGGCGGTAATTACAACAAGATTGATCTTGTACTATCTAGAACTACATACTCATATTCCCAGAGTCTATAGGATAATGACTCCAAACCCAACAGAGCCGAATGACTTGAATGCATATGGATGCCGTATCAGTACCACGGAAGGGGGATCTTTTTTTGGCAGTTTAAGGGCCTGCGAGCCAGGCGCCTTGTGTCTCTTCACCTAATCCTTCCAATTCGCAGTGCTGATATGTGGTTCCGATAACCCGGTGCTTCTTCGCTTGCTGGGTCTGAAAAGCATAGGACAATGCGAGATAAACTCATGTCGGAAGATTCTGAGAAGTAAGATAGATTTACCTTTAAGATCGACTCCTCAATACTGTTTTTTACAACCAGACGGAATACTTTCACAGGCAACGTCTGACCCACGCGATAGGCGCGAGCGATCGCTTGTTCCTAAAGCAAGATTCGTCGTTACCGATACCTCCGAAATGCAGACATGGTACGTACCTCGGTAAAAGGATTCCACCATGGCTCCATGAGTATGACATTGTTACAAGACGTGATATCTAAGCCTGTAAGTGAAGAGCGAAACATAAACAATGGCTCGAAGATGAGGATAGGAATGACAAAAGATATTCACCCGTGTTGCCTGAGAGGATGGAGACAACTATTGCAGTGCATGCAGGGTCTTCTTTGATCCGCTTCAATGCTTGTTTCTTTTGTTCTGGGTCCATGTCACCGGTGTCTACAAAGGGGCAAGTCTAGGTCGCATCATCTACACATGTCGAATAATATACACACATTCCGTCCAACCAATATTCATACCATACAAGGTTTTAGTGATGGCTGGAAGAAAACTCGTGAAATGGGTCTAGGTGTATAAATGAGCAATCTCGGGTATTGCTAAAAAATGAGAGAAAGAAATAGCTCACGAAAATGATGGTTTTCTGTCCCTGACATCTCAGCAGAATGTCCGTCATTTCCTTTAACTTAGCTGATCTGAAGGACTCCGCGAAATGTTTCTCAACGGCTTTTGCCAGTTGGTTGGCTCGAATTTCGATGCCATGATCCTGCGCATACCTGATGCTGAATTTGGTGATCACATCAGTTATCTGGAAGCCGATCAAGGAAAAATCGCACAGTGCAGCGGACGACACCTTGCCGTCTTCTTTGGCGTTTTTATCCCTATTCGACTCTTCCTTGGACGTTCGATAAACAAGGGAAGGGTGATCACATACTTGAAAATATAAATCGTTAATCAAGCGAGGCTAGGAGAGGGACAGTACCTTGTCGAAGACGCAAAATTTTGACCAAATTACTCAAAGGCAAATCCTTGATATAGTCGTAAACGAGTTCTTCCATGGGACTCAGCACGATGTCGACTGTGATATCAGTTCTTTCCGTAAGAGAAGGGTTTGCGAGGGGCGAATCTGACTCGGTCTCCAGATCGTCATCCGCATCTCCAAAGGACCGAGAGATACAGAAATTCTTTTCGATTATCTGCCATTAGATTCGGATCTTGAGACAACGAAATCCGCAAGAGAAAGAGAAACTGACATCAAACGACTTCTCAGCGAGTTCGACGCCTTTCTGGCTTTTCGAGCAAAAGAGGCGTTTATAAGTCTTCAGGTCGTCAATGCCTTCGTAGGTCACACCCAAGAACTTGAAAATCGAATATAGGTCGAGTGCACTATTCTGGAGACACGCTTTCAGGATCGTGCTAAGTATCTGGTGCTTTGGTGCCTACCTGCATCGGCGTGCCTGACAAACAGAGACCGTGCATTTTGCGAAGGGCACAAACTGCCTCCACTGTCTTGTTTGAGGGATTCCTTAAATCGTGTGATTCGTCTGATTAATGTGCAGCGAGTTCAGTTAAAAGCGCTTCAAATGCTAATGACTTTTGTTACCGCAGATAACTCTGAGCCAGATATTCTGGAAGAAGGACGACGAAGAACTTTTCTCGTACTGCAGAAGGATTTGACGATATGTGATTAGCTAATAGAGCGAGTAGGTGTCAAGGACCTCTAAGTAGTCGTGAGTTCTGGAGTGCTTACAATAACATCAGCCGTTTGTCCTACATTTCGGGACAATCAGTATTCCGTCGTAATTGATGATTAGACGAAAAAAAATACTAAGTTCCGACTTGATGGACTTGTAACAACAGACATCGAGGTGAGGAGAAAATTTTTGTATCTCTTTCACCCAATGGTCCATCACGCCTTGGTTCGGAACAATAATTCTTTAGAGAACGCATGAGCCTTCGTGGCAGCAGATGGAAAAAAGAAAATTTACAGCGTAGCACCATTTCCAATGGTATTTTTGGGAAGTCGATTACAGGCAATGAGAGCGACGGCTAACGCGGTCTTGCCCAGTCTGGAAAGTATAAGATGATAAGGCGGTACATGTAGAGATCCATCCATGAACTCACCCCATCTGATATGCAAGCAAATAACCCACACGGTTTACAACATTGGTGCCGCAAACTTTCTCTCCTGACTCTCTCTGAACAAGGCGACGAAGATCCGCAAGCTGATATTTTTTAAGCTTGAAGCCGTTTCCGAATCTGCCTGTCGTAAGAAGATGGTGCCGCAAGGGTTCTGTATTCGAAGGCCCGACTGCCATTGCGCCTGGGTTGCCACTGAGGACATCGCTCGAATGTCTTGAGGGCACATTACTCTTAGGTCCCTGAATCTGCAAATTGGGATGGGTGGGGCGAGACAAGAAAGAGGGTAAATCATTGGAAAGCCGTGATGGCACGTCGGATTCGTTTCCTGCACTTTCTTCGTCAGCCAAATAAGACAAATCGCTCGTACCACCCTCCCCAAGCTCTGAGAAAGGGGCGGATGATCTTCCATCCCCCCAGTTTTGAAGTGATTCGGAGTCTCTGGAATGAGCAGTAAAAAAATCGCTAGAGGAGCGAGAGGCCACATCGGAACCCCATCCTATCCCTCCCTCATCAGTCAGGTAGGATAAGGCTGAATCTGAAGACGGGTCACCCGGACCACGAGAGGCAGCTGTGGAATATAATGTATCGGATGAGCTAGAGGATGGTCGTCCTGACGCGTCAGACTCTCTGTGGTTAAAGTTGTGCAAGGTCACTTGGGGACTCGAACGCGACGTGGTATGTGGTGGAACAACGTATGCATCTGCTTCTGCGGTACGTTCATCATAAGCAGCAAAGGTCCCTTTACCATATCAGCAAAACTGGTAAGTCAAAAACTGAGGTTGGCTCACCCGGAATTTGGAGTTCATCCTGGATAGGGTTCAACAAATCGTCTGTCCTTGCTTCGACCTCGTTACGTCGTCCAACCGAAAAAAGACTCCACGAGGACCAGGCGCTCCAGCTCAGTTCCCTCGACAACATTATGGTTCAGCCGATGTCAGGATTCGTAAAGACGCGTCAAATGAAATGAAAGACGCGTTGGACAGCTTGAGAGCAAAGGGAAGCAGAGGAGGAGAATTGGGTGGGTCGCATCCCGCAGTCTGTTTCAACCCATCTAGCTCAGAAAGGGAATTTTGTGATAGCTAAAGCAGTTCTCAGGGCGCTGCTACACTAGTTTCGGGGAGCAAAATCTTATTTGACAGAGGACGAAGCCGGGAAAAATCACCTATACTCGTTCCTCCGGCTGATTTCGAAAACGTATGCTATAGGCACAAGGGAACGACCATCGTGGTAGCAAAAGCTAACTCAGCTAACGGCACAGAATCGGGGCGACGAGGCTCTACTTGTCCCAGAACTCAGAGGTATAGAACAAGGGTAGAAGGTAAGTGAATGTGGACCAACGACTTCGGGGGAAATCTATGTCTTGTTTGTCTCTGTAGACACCCTATTTCTTTGCACTTCGAAAGCCAGAGGTTTTCGGCAAGACGTCGGCAAGAACACATGCCAAGGGCGCCAAAGTGACGCCAAATACAGCCTTCCTTGACCTTGGTACACCCTGAATTGCATGTATTCCTCTCGCTATCTTCTCCTTAATGTGTCTACTATGGGCGACACAGCCCGAGGAGTCCGCCCTGATACTGACTGAGTGAAGCAGCAGTATCTTACTCTCCATCCGACCCAGAACGGCGCAGTGGATCCGGATGGATGGAGTAGAAATCCTCCTTCAGCAACTGTGCGCAAACATATTCATGAGGTTGCAAGTAGAAATTAACCACACACATGGACTTACCTCAAAGGTTTTGTCAGCCTCAGCCTTTCCCACTTGCGTCCTCGCAAGGAGTATGGTTTTGAAAGCCTCGTAGTCCTCAAAGGCCCTATGAGAGACCTCCAAGAATCGAAAGGGAATGTAGCAATTATTTTTCTAAATGCAGATTAGAGGACAATCAGTTTATACTTTGGGCAAGCGTTATTTCACTCACTTCAAGTTTGTCATCGATTAGACAGAGCCCGTGTCGCTTCTTGATCTTGCAGACAGCCTTGCCAGTGCGAGAGGCCGGATCCTTGTAATAAGCAGCAGCGTCTTAAAAAGTGGTCAGCGAACTTCTTTACTTCCATGCTCCAGATCATACCTAACACAATCCGAAAATATCCTGCAGAGGACAAGCTCTCCTTGACGTCCTGCAATACATTCCAAGTTAAGATCTGTGCAAGTCCGTCAGTGACACAGGACAGATTGAGCCGCAGAGAAAAAATCTACACACTATGATTGGCACATTGGAGTCTGAAAGGGTAAGTAATTGAAGATATAACGTAGACAAGACCCAGAGACATACCTAACGGAATTGCTCCTGATTCGTAACAGAAGACATTTTTATGAGGCACCAATTTCCGAATTTCGTCATTCCAGAGCTTCATCATCCGCTTGTTCTTGACGACGATCCTAAAATATCGAATGAGTATAAGCAACGTACTCGGTATCTTCCAGGCTTACATAGTAGATTTTTCACCTGTGAACGCAGGAGGAGGCAAATTGCAGGCAATCAAAGCAATGACTACCCCCATCCTTTCCAACCTAAGAATTTAGTTAAACCTTCAGAAAAGAATATCACCTGTCTGGATAAAACGCAACTTACTCTGTCTTGTACGAGAGTACACGACCCACGGAATTTTGTTGGTCGATACGGCAGATATCTGCACCTACCTCCCTCGCCACAAGGAGTTGAAGATGAGAAAGTTGGTGCGTAGCCAATTTATATCCGCTTTTGAATGTACCGTTGGCGAGAAGTTGGAGTTCCTCCGTGTTCGTACTTGATCCATTGTTCTGAGGTCCTGAGCTTGTTGTGAATACGTCCTCACGAAATAACGGGCGGGGTGGGCTTCTATGGCTATCCTCTCCGCGTCCTCTAGCAACAGCTCGTTGGTTGGAAGGACGAGCCTGGGGAGGAGAACTGGCAATGGATCGAGAGTCGTTATCATCAAGGCGAACCAGAAAGGTAGGATCATGAGCTTGTCGACCGCTGCTACTTCCGAGACGTGACGATCCTGGACGACCCCCAGCCACCGATGACTGGTCATCGACAGGAGGGTGCAGACGAGGCGTCGGAATATATATTGAGCTGAAAGTTGTCATTCCCGTCTCTGATAAAATCTCTAATTCCCGTGGACCTCGACTGTCGAGCACACCTAAAGGCCTCGGATATGCGGCCGGATGTCGACGTTGTGGGGGTGGACTCGGAGTAACTGGCCAGGACCGACTTTCGAAAGCTTCTATGATGTATGATTTGTCAAGGACAGCGAATGATACGGTTTTCAGCTTACCTGGAGTTGCGGGAGTCTCTGTTGATGCTGGGTTGGCTGCGGGTGCAACAACGGAATGTTGTCGATGAGGATTCGGAGGGCTATCGTCCCTGATGACCAATCTTTGAAGAAGGGCGTTCAATTGCTGTGAAAGTTCTTCCCCTCTTGCAGAGGTGTACGACAAGCCAGTCATAAAATCGGAAAGTGAGTCGTTGAGTAATTGCAGTTGGCCAGTATCGATGCCGTTTCTGATAGATGATGAGGCATTGACCTGTAAGTCAAGTGTAAATCAATATTCAAACGATCTGCATCCATTCAAAAAAAAAAAAGAAACCTACCTGATTAGTTGAATCATCCATAGAGGCGGTATCTCTTGCTTCGCCTTGTCGAAACTGAGAACCAGTTGCTTCGGCGAGCGGCCGCTGCATGTAGGTGTAATGAAGTGGCAGGATTGTTGGCGGCTCTTCCTCTTGTCTGGTCAATCTTGAGATTCTAGCTGATAAGGAGTCTAACCAAGAGCTGGTCGACATCACTGAGAAGTTGACACCAAGATATCTGCTATGTGGCTCAGTAGGAGATGGGCTCCATGTGCCAGAAAGACGGAGAAAATCAGTTTGCAAAAGCTCATTTTATGGCTTAACAGCTTATTGTGGCATTGAAATCTGAGATAGCATCTCAGCCATTGAACTTCCATTTTGTGTAAAATGTTCCTGAGTCCTGCCCGAGTCAAACCCAATGTCGTCCAAAAGAAAACGAGTCGACGGCGTCTTGGCTGAAATATTGTAAAATCCGATGACAACAACTGCTAGTGAAATTTGATGCTTCAACAGTATAGACTGTTATGCCACTATGCCATTTACGACTGGGGCACACAAAGGTTAGCAGGACGAAGAAAAACAAGCAGATTTAACAGAAGTGGAGATGGTAGAAAGAACATAAAGCTGCCAAGGTCAGATGTAGCAAAATCGAGATTTTTCTTATTTGGTTATGTTTGTCAGTTCGGACCCGCACCTTCCAGCAGAACAGGAATTCTGACTGCAAGTCATTATTGGCGAATTCATACTGTCTTTACGGAATAGAAATGGGATTAGGACTAATTGTCCGGTTAGACGCTGAAGCGCTAGTAGAGAGGCCGAACCCGCTTATTATCCGTCTACGTCAATTGTTAGAAACCGCAGCAGTGACCAAACATATTTCTGATTCTGACAATCAAACTGGCATTCCAAGTCACCGCTGGACTCTTTGATGTTTTCCTATTCGTAGCAAAGAGAGTGTCGAAAGCTGGCTGGATATTGTGGCCTGAGGCCTGGTACTCACGAATCCGTTGATCGTTCTTTGGGACAGATCGTGAGTACTCGCTCTTCAATTGCCGGATTTCTCAGTAAAGGATGTATTGACCACCTGAGTGCTCTTTCATTTAGTGTCTAGGCTGTTTCTAGGGTGCAGAAAAGCCACGGTTGTGGGAACTCGTGGGCCGCATTGTCTGCTCTATCCGAAGGCCCATAATTATTTGCGTCATTCGGGTTCGTGTACAGGACCGAGACGCGACGTGGAACCCAACGTACCGGTTCATACAAGTTCTCGACAAAACTTCCTTTCTACCAGGACTTGCTAGGGCGGGGTACTCCTGGATTAGCACCGACGACAGTGATGATGGACGCCGACTCGCCAGTACGCGTCGTTGTGACGCCGTCCCAATCCTCCTACTTCGCAGGCGAACCTTTCTCCGTCACCATCACATTCACCAACACCCGTTCTCCAGAGGCAGGACCGTCTACTCGACCCACTCCTTCTTCTCATGGTCACAAGCGTGGAGCCCACTCCATCAGCTCTGCACCGCTTGCTCGACCTCCAACTTCTCCTGGCACACCCCGCAGTGCTGCTGTTGTTCCTCCCACTCCTCGCTCTAAACCTTTAAGGGATGAATTGCCGACTAGGAAGGGCTTGATCGGGAAGTCGAAGCCTCCATCTGCATCTCAACAGCCAACGCCTTCTTTGCCCCAGAATTCGGAGAATTTACCCGATTTAATTGAGCAGAGGAGGAAGAGACAACTGGCGCCGAAGTCGCTCTCGGTCTCCATCTCGCCGTACGAATTGGAAGATCGCCTGGCAGATGGTGTCACAGCGTCATCTGCACCCTACTCGCAAAGATCCTTCTACCAGGATTCGCGGAATAGTACGTGACTCATGCTTTTTTTAATGTCTTGCATTGAATGCTCAATAAAATTGGATTCTATTCGTTCTATATACACCCATAGTTCCAGTGACGCCTCATACACCTTCACCGCTTTCACGGACAGACATACTTCCGCCAAATCACCCCCACGCCCGAAAACAGTCCGTCCTCGACGGTTCGCAGCTCGACTCGTTACCACTAGATGTGCTCTCACCGACTACTTCCGTCCCGCCCTTACCATACTCCCCCAACTCGTCAACGTCCACATTCTCCCTCGCCCTAGACCCAATAGTAGAAGCGACAAAGTCGCCATACCCTTCGACTCCAGCCCTCGGTTCTCCGACCATCGAGAACGGTCCACACACCTCCCCTTTCCCACCTCACCTACCGCAGACTCCCACCACCGCTCCATTACCGCTAACTGGTCCTGCAAATTCTGTGTACGCATACCCACCGCCTCGCCATGCCAACCAGAACCAGACGCACCATTACAATAACCACCGTCCGGCACCTATAGGACTGGGTCAGCCGTCTGGTCCTCCGCGGGGCTACTTGCAGCCTCCTCGTTCGGCGTTTGCTTCCACTACGACGTTTTCGTCGTCTATCGGCAGTCAGAACAATGACGAGCTGATATTGTACTCGTATGCCCAGCTGACGGGAACGGTGCTAATCACCCCCATTCCTGGTGTACTCCCGACACAGGAACAAGCACAGACGCTGAATGGCGTTCGAGCGGCGCTCCTGAAGAGGCAGGTGCTGGGAGGTGGAAGTATGGATATCTCTTCCACTTTGAACAGCCCAAACCCGCCCAGCACCAGTACGCTGACAAGCCCAACCGTGGTCTCGCCAGCAGGACGAGCCAGGCATCGAGCTTCGCATAGTCGATCTTCGTCTTTCTCTGCAGGGCTGCTCTCAATCTTGAGCTCTCCATCGTCACTGGTTTCCTCCATATCTAGCCCAAATGCGGCTGGAGGTGGCCCTAACAGTGCGAGATGGCGGTCTTCCTCGTCTTCGCTTACACCATCAACAGCACTATCACCTACGTCAGGAAGGTTTCCGAACAGCACCAGCAGTCCGAGTGTCCTCGGGCTGGCGGCTGCTGGTAGTGGAGTACCAGAGATAGACCCAGAGGTGCCCCTGCCTACTTTCGAGATTCAGCCAGCTATGTTGGGCGTGGATCTGTCACTGGCGCCTGGGGAGTCGCGGAGCTGTAGGTCCTATTTGCTCAGTCATCTAGGTTGCTGCGACTGATTTTTCTCCCGCGGATTCCTTCTAGACACGTACACAGTCAAGATCCCGGAAAACCTTCCCCCGACCTTCAAAGGCAAAGCGCTTAGGTTCTCTTATGAGCTTGTCGTTGGTATATGCCGTGCAGGTCAATCTGGGCCAGGAGGCGGAGCAGCCAGCGCGAACAGCATCAGCAGGGTAATGAAGGTGCCCATTCGGGTGTATAACCATGTTGCTGGTAGGTTTCTCTATTCATCCCTGTTCCGACGAATGAAGACTCACGTACTCTTCCGTTTTCAGTTGGTCGTTCTCTCAAGCCTTACGACCTCCTGTGGCCTGTCAGCAGGCGACAAGATGTGGGTATGCCTGGCACGGAAGCCAAAGTCATCGAGCTTGATGTCCCATCTCAAAGTCCGACGAAAGGAAAGCTTGCCCGATTGCCTTCATGTGAGGATACTTGCGCACCTTTCACTCTTGCATGTATGACTGATCACTCCTCTCTTGTTCGACAGCCGCCTCTATTCCGTCTTTGGCCTCTTCGAACACCATAGAATCAATACGAGAATACGCGAATTCCTTGCTGGCTTCGCTGCCTAGACCGACCCTGCAGGATCAGGATGAAGACCAAGGAACTGCTGACAATGCCGGCGGACCTTCGACTTCTTCTGCTGCAGTAGCAGGAGAAGATGATTTGCATGACGCAGGAGGGGACAGGCCTGTCATGTCGCCAGTCCAGGCACAGTCGCGCAGGATGGCAGAGCTGAGGCGGATGGAGAGCGAAAGGGAGAGGGCTGAAGAGACCGGTGGCTTGACTGGGTGTAGGGAGGCTGTTGAAATTCTGACGAGAAATCCAAAGAAAGGTGCTCCTTTTCGTCCCAACGCTCAAGGCGCTTTCTGACTTGCATAACCCCTGGTTAGCCTCATATGATGTAAATAAGGACGGAGTGAAAGTCGCTGTGTTGACATTCCCGAAGTCTGCGTATAGGCTAGGAGAAACAGTGGTCGGCGTTGTGGAATTGAATGAAAGGACAAGTAGGGCGAGGGTGTTGAAGGTTGGTGACAGCCCTTATCATTGCCCTGTGCAGTCATTCATTGGATTGCCGGTCATCTCCACAGCTATCAGCTACGCTAGAGTCCCATGAAACCTTACCTTCCTCAATATCTCCGACCTCAAGCGCTCGACATCTCAGAAGAGCACATGCTGAATCTCATTCGTCGTTTACACTCAACACCCTGCGAACAACTTTTTCTCTTGACATTCCATCCGACGCAAGTCCCGCTTTCCAGATTCGTGTGGGTACACCACCCAGCAGCAATCCTTCACCGCAGTCGTCAACGCCAACACCTGGAGGTTTGGAGTGGAAGGTCCGCTTGTGCCTCCTGGTTGGCATCGCTGCTGAGACATCCTACACGGGCGTGCAGGGGGTTCGCTTCAAGTCTCTCATTCGAGATGGACCCAGAGGCGAGTGGGGCTCTTCATGGCGTGCCACTCCAACCAATGCACCCATGGAGAAACCGAATCTCAAAGCGGAGGCTGCGTTGGCTGCGGCAAGGGAGAAGGAGAAGGAAATGAGGGGCCATCAGAGGGGTGCATCACAGATCTTGGCTACTCCGAAAATGTGGTCCCAATTTCTCGTCTCTTCGCTGTTATATGGAAATCTACCTGCTGATGCGGAGAGGGAGTATCATGATGGAGATGTGTTGGACGACGATGAGGACGACGATGGTGATGATGGTGTCATAGGGAAGAAGAGTCTGCTTGGCGTTGTGGATGGTATGGTGGGGGAGGGGTACGATGGGATCATACCCGACCTTGCGGGTGGGGTGGGCATTGGTGTGGATTATGCTGGTGGCGAGGATGGGTGGAGGGATGTGAAGCTGGAAACGGTGGAGTGTGAGGTGCCAGTGAAAGTGTATCCAGGAAATACGGCCTTCAAGGCGTTGGATGTGGTGTTTGATGTTTGATTTGGAGGTTGATTTTAGTTGCCTGATTTGGTCTTCTGGAAGGATGGAGGCGTCTGCACCGCACGTTCACGACAACCGCTACTCAAGTGTCACACTCAATATTTATGTATTTGGTTTCATTGGTCTGTCGCTTGCAACTGATTGTATATCATCCACCTATTGTTCTTTGCATATACCTCAGCATTAGATCTCTCTCATACCAGAGATGACATTACTCCAAGAAGCTCTCCCCTACGTTGAGAGGCACTCAAATGGCATTAATATTCGGCCAGATAGCCAGGCAGGACAAATCGTGGGTTCTGTTGGATCACACATTCAGGTCCGTCCTGTTTGGCGAAAATCGCAGGTTCCTCGGACAACTCGAAGAGTCCAGTGGTATAGACGAAAGCTGGCTCCGCTCTGAAGGAGATGTAATCGAGGGGTCCCCCAGCTTGGTCCATATTTTCAAGTTTCAGTGCCGTTTAGAGTCGACGGGGCTTTGCTGACGAAGTTCGAGGCCGAAAAGTGCTTCATGAAACGCTATCAGCTATGCGGCCCAGCAAACGTTCTCGAAGCTGGATGAGTTCCATCTGTCGCTGACGAGCAACACGCAGCTCGTGCCGTGCCAATTCAAGATTCTGTAAATTTCTTCTAAAAAATGGCCACAAAGGATCTGGAGGGAACTCACTGGGGGTAGTCCTTGGAAAGCATCCAGCTTGGCTTTTTTCCTTTTGATCTCGCGTTCTAGCGCGTAGTTTTTCTCCTTTTGGGAAAGGTATTGGCTGATAGTCACCGGAGCGTTCAGAGGTTCCTCAGTCTGTAAATAATTTAAATCAATTGATAATTAAGGACTAGAATGTCTGAGTGAGAGCTCACCCTCAAAGCTTCGAGCTCGCGGTGATATTCCTTCGCCTTTTTCACCAGTGACTCTCTGCGCCTTTCAAGTGTAGTAGCAGCTTCAGGATACAGGCTATTTTGGGAGGCTGGTATCATAATTTCATTCCAACTAGTAGATAGATTAATGACAGCGGCAGACGAGGAATCGGCAGTTGAACTCACTGCTTGAGGAGATTACATTCGTGCTTCAGAGAAGCTAGATGATCTCTCATTTCATCTTCAATCTGTTTGAGGCGGTTTAGAGAACGAGATACTTCAAATTTCTCAGTCAATAGCTTGTCAATCGCCGTGGAATAACTGTTTGAGAGAAATATGTTTGGTAAGATGACCGCTCAACGAAGCAGCCCCGTACTTTGCGTATGATGCATCCGGAATGTCGAGAAGTTGTACAACGCGAGCCAGTGTGTCCAAAGTAAGCAATAGCTCGTCATCTTCAGGGTTTTCAGGATCCAGAAGAGGGGGATGATAGTCCTCCAGATCCAGGGCTTCTGCGATAGAGCAAGGATCTGTGACCGTCTCAAGGAATCATGTCTGGAATTTACCGCTAGCTTCGTGTGCTCCAATTGGTCTATCCGGATGCCCCATAATTCGAACAGAAGACTTGAGCAATGGGTAGGTGGTATTATTGTCAGAGGTTATCAAAATCAAATTGGATGACGCGCTCTTGTCCCAGCCCGCGTCGCGTACACATTGCCAAACAGAATCCCTCTTGCTCCCACTCAACTCTCTTCACGATCATCTCGTGATTGTCAAACGTCGCCCTTTGCAGCACTCTTGTCCTGCTGGGGTCATGAAGGTCAAGGTCAAGCAGTGGCACGCCGTCGCCCAGTGGCGTTGGGATACTGGCTACAACAATGATCAAGACGACGACGGGGAAGATGTTTGCGGTATTTGTCGCGTACCATACGAAGGTTGCTGCCCTTCTTGCAAGATGCCTGGTGATGACTGCCCACTAAGTGAGTGTATATATCTTTGGGCTATCTTGAACTACTGACCTCTTCTGGCCTAGTTTGGGGAGAATGCACACACGTTTTTCATATGCATTGTCTGTTGAAGTGGATAGGAACGGCGGCCTCAAAACAGCAATGCCCTATGGATCGTAAACCTTGGGGTGAGTATCCAATGCCTTCTGAAGGACAGCTCTCAAGGCTTTCCCTGCAGTAAACGCAGAGCGTAAAATCGGTTCAGCACCCCCGTCATGACTGAATTCGTTCATCTATGTATCGATATCGACACCGCACTGTATTTCTATCGCAACTTCGTGAGTCCTGTCAATATTGCTTACTGGCTTTGAGTTGAAGCATATCATCCAGTGTTACCTTACGATATTGTATGAAGAAGCACCTAATTCACCCAGGCAATCAATCGAGCGTGGAATATATCCTTACAGAGCGAGGCACGTCTGTGACTGACGTGGATCGATGGCAGGCCTTGTTTCGCAATCCCCTTACCCACTAAAATCTGGAAGCCCATGCGTGACCGTCCTGTCTCGTCCGATAACTATTGATGCCATTTCACAAACTTTGCATTGCTCTTCCTTTATTTTTGTTTCACCAACTAGGATCTCCTAAATTGTTTGTCATAAGAATTAACACTATTGTACAGGCTCCTTTGGACATAGGGTAGCGACGGTAAAAAAAGACTACCCTCTGGCGCATACTTGATGTTCTTCTACCAGTGCATGGGACTATGATCAAAAAATCAGTCTTTTGGCTGGATATAATCTGAGTCAGAAAACGCACCCAAACTTCTCGCCAGGAGCCAACTGCTTCACAGGAAGTCCCGAATTATCCGCACCTGCGAATGGGACAGTATTGCCCCACCATGTCAGAATGTTGGTTGTGCCAATCTATGGGGTAGGTCAGGGTTGTCTGCTTGCGAATGAGTTGCACATGGCTCGGCTCTTACCGTTCCGTTCTTAGGGAATTCCAGACAGAAGAAGATCACTAGAATCGAAACGGCGACTCCAGAATCAAGGGCAGCGGACAATACGTCTGGGTTTTGCGTCAATAGCTTATCCCCTCTGGAGCTTCAAGACTCTACTTACAATTGTATTTGGTCCACCAGGAGAAGTGACGCCTCCTAATAACATACTGGAAGACGAAGCCGACGGCGCTGCATGAAAGGGATATTTAGTGATTGATCAAGAAATTATTGGCATTTACTTACGCCCAAGGCACGTAATTGATAGCAGTGGCGGGGGGAATCAATCCTGTGCCGTTGAAGATGACCGGCCTGAAGGAAGAGTAAGCGTCAGGTATTCCGTACCCGGCAGACAGAAGCTCTTACATGCTGTCGAATAGTTGATCAGAAACGACAAGGTATTCAGTAAGGTATTTGCTTACTTGACGTATTTCAAGAAGCTGTTTGGATATTTCTTGCTCAATGCCCAAGGGATGACTGGCGTAATAGCGCCAATCAGGAAGAAAAAGACAAGCGGACTATTCGGGACATCAGACATATGCAGATACGATGCGGAGGCGAGGACGAACTAGTAAGTCTGTCCTTTCGAGAACTGGAGCGCAGGTCCGATGACACCTGTTATAAGGTTCTCAACTTATGCATGGCAGGAAAGCAGAAGATGTATACCCCACTGGAAAAACAGTCAGTTTCGTTCAATATCGGCAACATGGTTTACTCACAATGATGCTGGCCGTTCCAAAGACTTCGGTACTTGGGCAAATGAATCTGGAGAACACTGATCAACATCGATTCATGAATATGAAATGGATTCCGCGAACCCGTCCTTCTGCGAAGGGGAGCACATATCGCTAAAATAGTGTCAGTAAGCAGTTGAACTGCACATCATGATACTCACGGAATGTTGGTGAACATCCAAGCTTGAACACCAAGCTGAACAGTTCCTGCAATGACGGTTGCAATGATCTGACCAAGCGATCAGTGACGATACCTGAGAGGGTTTAGGTAATTAACCTGACACCAGAACATGGGCTTTGGAGGAACTGAGCGTTCTTGCGTCAGTACTGACATGAATATAGTTTGCGTCACACGTACTCTTCATGTAATGTCCGAGCTTAAAGTCGGATGTAAACGTCAATGCTTGAGCCATGGTCTGTCGAAGTCAGAAAGGATTACCGGGCGAAGTGACTGAGACTTGGCGTACGATGTAACCCCAGGTCTTGAACATCATCATCGCGACAGGTCGTCCAGGAAGAGCATAACCAATGATGAGTTCCGTTATGACGCTACGATTTAAATTAATATATAGAATGAAAAGACTAAATGAACGATATACTTGAGACCAACTTGTTGATTGGTAATGGCTTGAATCATTCCAATTGGAATGACATAGGTGAAGGCTGAGGGTGTTGAATTATTTCACTGTGTCCAATTCTCATATTTCAGAGCAATCCTTACCGATCACAAGCGCCAAAATAAAGGCCCATACGGGCATTTGACTGACACCATAGTGAATAGGAGGGAAGCAGATAGATGAAGATGACTCACGTCGGCCAGACTTCGATGCTGACGATGCCGATGGCGAACATACTCAGGAAAATGATCATGTACCACCACTCCGGGACTTAGATATCGTGTTTGTAAGCATGGACAATTGGTATCTTTTTGAAACCAACGCACCTTGTTCATATCGTGACATGAGCCTAGCGTGAATATCGGGCTGTTCATGGAGCGATCGCCTAGCCTGAACCCAAATCTGCTTGCGGAAATAGAGGAATGCATGCATAAGGGTAGCTATAGGGGCTATTAGCTGTATCCAAAGAAGAAATGAATGTACTGACCTGTGATAGAGGCGAAAGACAGCCTAAAGAATGTTCTGGTCAATGCCTATGCACAGATGACAACGTAAGAACTTGCCCATAAGATATAGCGAAGGTAGTCCTGAAGCATAATCAGAAAATGCGAGACGCCGTATTCGACTGGTTCGAAGCTTACGAGAGGAAAAGGGGGCTGTAATTGTGGTAGGCCTCCAGGTCAATGGTGGATTCGGGTGTCAGAATTTTCGTCACGTTATAAGTGTTAAACGTGTTGTCATATGATGTTCGTGAAGATATGCTGCGCGCCAGAATAGAAAATAAGCAGCCTCCTTGGTGCAGAATGACAGTTACGTACGGCATGAATTCTCCAAACCAGACATTGGTGTACTGAATTAGTAAATATGAGAATCAGCTATGCGTCGTGGCATAAGAAAGGACTTACGTGTAGGAGAGGTGTCAAGAACCAGAAGAAGAAGACAAATCCAGCAAAGATATTGGCCTCAGCCCACCCTACAAATAATCAGAGTGATATCACGAAGGGAGTCGTACTGATGCATACACGGTGTAGCCAGGGGCGACCCAATATAGCTATGAAATTACTGTATCAGGGAGGTAAACCGAGATAAAAATAGACATTACTGACGCAATTTGACTCCAGTCGAATGTAATGATTGACATTCCCTATTCTTTGTATAAGCAAATCTCGCCACAAAAATGCTTACTGCCTACCATTCCATGAACGTAGCTACACAAATGTTCAGATTGAGCATTTACACATAATTGGCGGTTCTCGTTTTACTTACCCGAAGAGGCCCGCAATTGCTATGCCAAAGTAAGTAAGACGTAAAGGACAGGTGAGAAACTAAACAGCTCACTAGGGTCATCCGGCCGAATCCACGTCACCCACGAGAAGTACGAAAGGGCTTGGACTTCAGGAAAGTGAGACGTTGAAGCAGTTGACGGGAAGCTACCAACTCACAGATGTAGCCAGGGAAGAAGTCTAAAGAGCGAGGATCAATCTTGGGAAATTTACGTGTACAAAGCAGAATGACGACGTACACCAAGCAAAGGAGGCGATGAACCCATACACAAAGAATCTCTCGCGGCTGATTCCACCTCTGTTCCCGATTCCGGCGTACTGCTGTGAGTGCAGAGTATTGAAAAGTGCGCAGTTGACGAGATTTGCAGGCCAGATCATGGAAGGTGGGTCGACAAGGAATCGTCGAGCAATGCCACCGATGGAGTAGCCTATGAGCTGAGTGGACATGACGACAAACCATTGGTCTTACGCCCAATTTTAAAACGAGAGTTGACACTGCAGAAAGAAATTTGCTTACAGCTAAAGTTGTAGATTTGGTTATAGTAGACTCTTTGAACTGCTATGATATCGGTCGCATAGGCCGAACCTGCACCCACAGTAGCCTATAGCGTCCAGCACGGGTCAGTTTAGCACTATTGCATTGATGATGCAGTGATACAGACCATGATCTGTTGAAACCCATATAATAAGTGGACGAAGATTAGAGAAATTATATGACGATCTTACCGTGATAAGTACATGCTCCTTTACCGTGAAAGGCCCTGGGTTGATCCTGACACCAAAGATGGTCCAATTTGGCAGCCAGGCCGCAGCCGCCCTCCCCATGGGGAATGACAGAAGTTGAGCTACAATACCACCGATGGTGACGGAAGGAAAGCGGAAGAAAAAGAATTGGTTGAGACCAGGGATGACAATTGCCCAAGCAAGTCCAATAACCCATGTACGGAAAGTCGTTACAGGCATGTTGGGGTCATCCGTGTTGGCTACGGCGGATCGGACCTCTGGATAAGGACTTTCATCGTCAAATGCGACTATGTTCTCCTTGTCTAGATTGGGGTCGTCAAAAACAGCTCCAGTCAACTCCTAGGGTAGACATTCAGGATGAATTTCGGTCTTCTTCATTGCAAGACGTACTGCTATGTGGGTCTCTGAATGGGCGATTGGTCTTGTGAGTTGGTGAGCTGTACAGCTGTTCTGGAAAACATACCATCGAGGATCTTCGTTTCTGGATCCACTGCCTTCTCGATGTCGGACTCCTGCGTCGGGGACGTAGGCGAATACTCTGGAGCCTCTTGACTCATGGCAAAGTGCTGGGACTGGAATCCACACAGAGGGAAGAGGTATTGCTTCAGGGAAAGACCTTATAAATTAGCCCACGACGGAAACCATAACCGGCTCCCCGAATCTAAATTCGTGTCCACGATAACATAGTAATTGCACATGCTCAGCCTCAATCTCGACCAGTAAGAATACCGACCGCTTGAGAAGCTAAAATTGTTTGAGAGAGTCTTTCCCATTATTCTTTGCCGATAGCGACTGCGAATTGAATCAGGGGGAATAAGGATGCCACGGTTAGCTCAATGAGTCTCCCAACCCGAATCGGCGCTGAACAGATTGGCTGATTCTCAGTATACGGCTCACACAGGAATTACTCGACGGACCTATTTTTGCCACAAATTCCTCATGGAATGTGGCTCGGAAGGAGTTGGCAGTTTCTGAGTCGTCCCCGACTCGGACCTGCTGACACGAACGTCCTGGATCATAGGGAACTAGTGTTCTCGACAGGTCTTCATTTGATTTGGGAAAGCATTTGATCTCTTAGGCCATTTAGGCTGAAGAGAACGATGTAGCCTGTTAATGACATCATTCGACGTTTTGTGCGACTACTTCCTCAAAATGAACGAATTGGAATCGTCGAAATATAGCTCCGGTCTCGAAACTGCTAGAGGGCGATGGTAATTCAAGCTGCATGCATACACCAACCAATGCAAATAAGAGTGACAGAATGCCATTAAAATTCGAAATAATAGTGTCGTTCAAGACGTCCTGACCTGTAATAAAAAGCGTGGGGTCCTGGAAGCCCTTTAGACTCAGGCATGACACTCCGCAGCAGCGACTGCAAACCTCCAAGCGAGCTATCCATCTTTCCATGCGTTCGACCGCCACTATGAGAAGAAGACGTTGATAACTCGGCTTTAGGCATGTTCAAGAGATATCATGCGTAAGCAAGTGGATAAGTGAGCCTCAAAGTATAAGTAGTATGGTCCGATCGTAGAGCGAAACTGGT